>OZ022584.1:22686219-22738719 GCA_963669155.1 Arbacia lixula
TGAAATGGTCTAATGCACAATATGGTTCAGGAAATGTAGATGACATGTTCAAACCTAATATACTGGAATGTTCATATACTCATCTCACTGTTGTACATATTGTGGGTTCATATTGTTCATATGGTTTCCTTGATTTGATGCAAATTCAATCTATTTTGTCATGTTGTTCTTTTGTGCCATGTGTTAACAAAACCAGCCCATCAGACAGAGCAAGATTACAAGCTTAGAAAGTAAGATTTTTAAACAAAAATAACGTCCTTTATGATTGTATATTCTTTCCTGCTCTTTCTGCTTTTATTTAATTAAACTTAATGGATTTGAGGCTCCTTTGAATTAATGAAAGAATCATGAAATGAGTGGGAGGAGTTTACTATTCATCAAAGCTTCACATTCCAGACGGGTCACAGATGATATAAGATAATGACATATTCTTTCTGTATTGATCCTGTTTTAAGTCAAGTTTATGCAATTGCTGTTTTATGGACACCTTTTCTAGCTTGATTGATGCCTACACACCATCACGCCCACACACATGTGCAACAACACTGAGGGTTTGGCCAACTGATAAACGCACAGGCTCAAATTCACTTTTAGGAGCTTTTAGATTGAGATCACGGTTTAAGCATGGCTTCGCAGCAAATCAATGTGCTTGATTCAACGCATACACTTCATAAAGATCCAATAATGACCATGCGAGTTTTGCATAAGGGTGCTACAGTCATGGTAGTTACCATGGTTTAGACTAGGGTTTATTGAAATTAATTTGATTCAATTGTAGTTGAAACCATTATAACTAGCATGAATTAAGCACTCTTTGTAAAATGCATACATTCATGATTGAACCTTTTTGAAGTCAATGCGCTGAATGAAGCACAATTTTTGCTTTTACGCCACAAAATTTGCTGAAAGCATGGTTTAAAACTGCTTTGTGAATTCATGCCTGTATGTTTGCTGAATGAATTTCATTGTTCAATTTATATATATACATATACTTCCATATTGTATTAATTTATTCTCTGTTTCTTCTTATATTGTATCATGAAGTAGTCAGAGTTCTGACCAATAACTTATGACTGCATTTTACATATGTCCTGAAGACTTTGAAAGTCACTTTCATATTTGTACTGGTATGTTCCTACAGGGAAAAAAACTCGTGACAAAGATTTCCCTGTTTACATCCATGCGGTTTGAAGATAAGGAAGAGAGAAAAACAAAAAAGAAATATAGCCCTGTTTTGTGTCAAAGTCCTGTCATAAATGGGAGTCACCCCCCCCCCCCCCCCCCCCCAAACCCTCATGACCGGTTGGCTGTGATACCGGCCACATAAACCATGATGATTGTCGATGCCAGCAGCATCATATGAACGTGTGAAATTAACACATTTCACTTCCTTCTTCCTCCCCTCTTTTGGTGGAAATGTGACAGAAAATATAGTTTGGAAGAGTCGTCTCAAGGACGGTGGCAGTGGCAATCTCGCAAGGCAATCCATTCTGGGTGACTTGATCAATATGACCCTTCCTTTTTATACTAAAAGAAGTGTTTCAGTGTAAAAGGCTATATCAAGTTATTTGTGGGGGATTGGAGGTGCACATACCTACCATGTAGACCTGCCAAGATTCAACTGAGTGGTAATCAGGATGAGATTATCCAATTTTCAGAGATTGATCAATATTTCAAAAATATTAAACAGTATGGAAAAAGGCCGTCATCGTGAAAGAGGTGAAAAGCACAGATATATGAAAAGAAACAGCATGTCAATAAAGAAACACTGAGATGTGCAGATATGATGAATCAATAGGTAATTACCTGCCTTTATTTGATCGATTGAATCATAATTTCAAAGTAACAAATATAATATTTTATTATAGCTACTTTGGGTAAGTCAAGTTCTGGTCAAGAGTAACTCTAAATAAAGTTATTTGATATCAGTGGGTGGTTCAGATCATCTCCCTTTCATCCCCAGCTTAAAAGTGAAAGTGAAAACTTGTTTTTTAGACCATTTTGCGTTGAATCTTTCTCTTGTTTGTCCCGTTAGTATGCAATCTCACATTGTATGAGGAAGGAGTTGTTTTCGCTTTCAGGAAGATTGAGAAAAAAAAGGACGAGAGAGTCTCTTGGGAAGGGGTAAAAGAGATACCCCGAGTGTGAATTTTACACCCCGTTTCTGGAGTACAATTTGACTATATGTTCGCGGTATTTAATAATTAAAAACCTTGCCGCATGTTGCACTCCATCCCAGGTGGTATTTTCCTGTACATTTTGAGATGTTTACAATCTACAAATATCTTCTTTTTTCTTTTTAATATGGAGGGGAACCAGGGAATAATATCTGTTCACACACGTCTGTGTCAGCCATCAATTAGGTGAATGGAGTTAATGGTGATTAATGGAGAAATGGGGGTTGAGGCGTCCAGGGATGGGTCTGAGAGATGTGCTGCTTTCTGTCTCCCTATCTCTGACCTGTCCTATCTCACCCACCCACCATCCTTGATCCACTCACTCTCTCTCTCACCCACACACATACACACATACACACATACACACATACACACATACACACATACTTTGTATACTTACATACTCTCTCTCTCTCTCTCTCTCTCTCTCATTCTCTCCCTTTCTTTCTTTGATTCTTTCACTCCTTCTTTCTCTGTGTCTGTGCTTGTTTCTGTCTGCCTGTCTGTCTGTCTGTTTGTCTGTCTGTCTGTCTGTCTGTCTGTCTATCTCTCTCTCTCTCACCCCCCCCCCCCTCTCTCTCTCTCCCTCAGCAATCACCTTCTTCCAATACCTTATTCATATCTCACTTTCCCTATCTTACTCTTCACATCTCTTCCTCTTCCATTTCTGTCTTTTCAAACTACACACTGAAGGAAGGAGATAGACAGAGAGACAGAGAGAGACAGAGAGGGACAGAGAGAGAGAGAGTGACAGATAGACAGAGCGAGAGAGAGAGAGAGAGAGAGAGAGAGAGAGAGAGAGAGAGAGAGAGACAGAGAGACAGAGAGAATAAACAATCCCAGTCTGCTACAATGGCCTGTATTGAGTAGTATTGGTGTCATCAGCTTACCCCTGCAGGAAAGAAACTGAGGTGATAGCTTTCCGACCTTTGACCTGGCGTGACCTGAGATGACCTGGGAAGAGCAAGCCAGTTATTGTTTGTAATTAGAGTAGTAAGTGGCCTATCACAACATGCCCACAGGGCCTACATCAAAGGCCTATCAGTGACAGGAGGGGTTAGTCTTAGCCTTGCAGACCTTGAATGATGGTGCAGGCTGGAGCGATGAGTGAGGCCAAGTTTATGGGTGGATTACTCACCTGGGTTCTGGTTGGGCTGCGCAGTATTCTTTGGTTGATTTCTTCTTGCAGGGAGGGGTTACTTCTCCCTATATTTCCATCTTTAACCCTTCCTGTACCAGATGAGATTCTGCTCTATGTAAGTTGTGTGCTACTAGTAACAACATGTACACATGCCATATAAAGAGTTCATATGTTGTGCCTCATCTGGTTTTGTAGCTTGTCTTGCTTTTCTGTTTGTTCCCATTTTATCCTTTTCTTTCACTTAAGTCTCTTCTTGTTCCTTTCTCCTTTCCAGTTTTTCTATTTGTTCTTGACCTTCCCCTTCTCCTTATCTTTCCTCTTCTCCATTTACTTATTTTTTTTTCTTCTCCATTTTCCCTTTTTATTCTTCTCTTTTGTGTCCATCTTCCTCCCTTTCTTGGGTATGGTAATAAAAGGAATATCACAATTAAAATCATTGTGAGAGATTCGGTATTAAAAAGAACAACCATTCTATTGATAGTAATTGACAATTAATCACAGTATCCCACAATGGGACCCCAAAAAAAAGGGTGGGTGAAGTATAAACTAGTTTATTGAGGCTGTAATGAAAACACAGATTTCTACCCACCATTACAGAGTCATAATCACCAAACTTGTATTGATGGGAACATGCAGTGAGGGGCCGTGTGATCAACATCCGCACCGCTCTGACAGCCTTGCACCGCAGGGGGTCCCCTATCTCGCAAGCACCAGAGAGAAGTTTGTCAAAGCAACCCGGCATGTCCTCCCATCACCGCCCCTAACCCTCAACCACCACCACCGCTACCACCACCACCACCCCCACCGCCAGCACCGCCAACAAATCTAAACCATCCCGCCTGGCCTGGGACCCGGTACATATAAAAAAAAAATTAAGAAGACAAATCCCTTCCTTCTTTCGACGACATGTCTCGCTTGCTCCTTGGATCGGAACCCCATAATGCCACCTTGTTTCAGCAGTGGGAAGGCGGCTATCTAACCCCCCTGCCCTACATACTGCCATCGCTTGTCAGGCCACTGACATCCTAGAAGATGGAAGTTAATTAGATTACTGGCGGTAGGGTAAAGGATAGTTAAAGCAGCTATTAGATCCCTGGGTTTAGGTAGTGGAGGTAATGTTTGTGTAGGAACCCGCTGGACAGTCAGGGCCACTGTGGGAGCGTTTGTTTGGGTGCGACAATGAAAGCGATTGAGAGAGGCAAAATGACGGCTTTTTGTCCGAGGTGTTGAATTGAATCTTTTGTGATTATCTGCACGATATATTGTTGAAATACTGAGTATGTGATTGTCTGCTTCCTTTCTCGCTGTCATTCTTTTTAAGTCTTGACCCTTAGGGCTAGTTCAAGCTAAAACACTTCTTAAGTCTTAAGAAGAAAAGGTAGAGAAGTGTCAAGAGGTTGACTCCTTGTCTTGAGTCTATCCAAATTAGATTATGTTTCTTTTTCACTCTAACCCAAACCCAACTGAACCTAAAACTTCATTTCTTTCTCACCTTCTGGTAGATTAGTGAAGGGCTCCTTTACTTTTTTTTCTGGCAACGATGAGTCATATCTCCTTGCAGTTGAGTTCCTCTATGTCATAGGTTACAAAGTCAAGAGCTGTTCAAAGAAAATTACTTTCTTTTTCTTGAAGTGCCTTTAAGATTTCAGTTCATGAAATTCTTCATTTAGCGGCCATTTCAAGTAGTACTTTTACATATAGTTCACAAAAATGTGTGTGTTGCGTTTCACAAGAAATACATAATAGTGCCATTCTCATTGGGCTTCAAAAAATTCTAAGTCAGGGTGAAAGTTGCCTAGCAACCATACCAAAAGCTGCCTGGTCCTATTGTCCCTGTCCCCTTACTTCACATTTTTTCTAACTTTGCAATTTTTTAAAGCCCAATGAGAATGGCACTACCAATTCATGATATCTTCATGGTACATGTACGTGTCCAATGATTGTAAAACAGGTGTCTCTTTACTGATACTGCATAGTAATAGAGAGTGAGGAAAGGCAAATTGTGCAACCTTGATTGTGTCATATAATCAATCATTTGCTGCCTCGCCTGCCGATTGTTGTTGTGTATGTTTCTGTTAGTTCTGGGCAACTTGAATATTAAACAAAAAATGGTGTCAGATGATGTATGGTTGTAACTGTAAGCTGTAATTGAAGCTATTTAAGGTAAGGGGTAATAGTGATGAAGACCGTAGGACCAGTAATCACTGGAGTGCCATTCTACCATGATCATGGGTACCATTCTTGTTTGATTTGACGAGTCATCAGTGATAAAATCCTCATGATCGAATGAATACGGACCCAGTGTTGACAGCTGTCCTGCTACAATTTAGCCCTGTAGTCATTCATTTTGGTTTTTATCGTAAAGTATAAAATTGCTAATGAATTATTTATTGTTGTTTTCTGTGGGAGGTTTTGAGACAAAATATGATTTGTTATTCTTTCTAGAGATGTGGCATCTCTGTCCGTTTCCACATGAACCGACCTAAATAGTAATAATTGAAATTCTAATTTGATGTTTGTTTGTTTGTTTTTTGTTTTGTGTCCCTGCTGCAGTGAGACGGCCATCTATGGGAACATCATCCTGACAAAGGGCAACACGCTCAGCTAGCTGCGATGGCTGGCATCTATGAGATGGACAGGAGAGAGAGGAAGCTTAGCCTTTAGAAGCAGTAGTAATAATCATGATCCCTGCTTTGACCTCCTACTGAGTTTGCAGGCATTATGCCTCGTCACCTGGTCAGTAAGATTAAAACGGCCATTGACACTTACTAGATGTAATATATTTTTTGAGAGAGTGTCACAACCGCGTCCATGGGAAATGTGTCTGTGCTTGTCTGATCATTTAGATTATCTTCCCCGCCCCCCTCCTCCTCTATCTCTCTCTCTCTTTCTATCTCTATCTCTTTTTCCTCCTCCTCCTCCTCCTCCTCCCCCCTGTCCTACTTTCCTCCTAGCTTGTAGTTGGTCAGTAAATCTGATTAGGGAGACTAGATATGGCCATAGACAGTGGGTCGAGATATAGACTGATCTTAGTGGACTTTTCTGAGAAAATGTCACAAGTGAATCCCCAGGGACTGTGTCTTTGCCCTCCTCCTTCTATTCCTTTTGTTCCTTCATCTTCTTCATCTCTTTGTCCCCAGGCCCAGCCCCCTGCCATTCTCAAGGCCAGCGGTCTTTCAGGGCCGGCAGGCTTGGCACCAGTCCTGGGGCTAACTGGCCCCTGGCGCTCTTCCCAGGGTGTTGGGGGGGGGGGGCACAAAGTGTGCTCTGCACCTCCTCCACCTCCCCAGCCTCCAGCACCCCTCATCCCTTCCTTCCTCTGTTCCTCCTTCTCCTCCGCCTCCTCCTCCGCCTCCTCCTCCTCCTCCTCCTCCTCCTCCTCCTCCTCCTCCTCCTCCTCCTCCTCCTCCTCCCTCTCCTCCCCCCTCCCCATTCAACACAGTTCTGACCTTTCTTGGGGCCTTTCACTTTTGGCCTGTTCCTCCAAATGACTCCCCCCCCCCCCCCCCCCATCCCCATCACCCCATCTCCCACATCCATGCTCCGAGCCCTAACCCCCTGCCATTCTCAAGGGCAGCGGTCTCCCACAGCGACGGGTGTGGCACCAGTCCTGGGGCTAACTGGCCCCTGGCTTCTCATCGGTAGAGCTTCAAGAGGGCACTAACTCTACTTAACAGACATTTAGAAAACCTATGCTTACACAATTATTGTGTCAGAATAATTATCTTCATACATGTATGCCTTTAACTCTCTCTCTGTCAGTCATAGTGCTGCTCTATATGATTTGTGTGTATTCCTGATGGGTTCGTATAGCACTGGCTCTTAAAGGGTTAGTAAGGGCATCATCCATTTACCAAGACTAGAAATGTCTATGACAGTTTGCTGGGAAGGTTAGAGGGCCTTTCCAGAAAAGAAATTAAAGCTCAGGTTTTGGAGGGGAACAATTTATGTTCTCTTTATAAGGAGAGGTTTAATTGTGTACTTAAATGAGGAATGTCGATATATTATTGTGGGGGCCTAAAATATTAGGGTGAAGAGTTCCTTTTCACCACAGGAAGTGTTTAGAGTCTATCAAATGAAGGTATGAAAAGCTCATTGGTTGTTCCAATGTTAGTACAATAGATTCCTAGTTAGGGTCTTAAACATCATGGCTCATAAAGATATGTACATTCAATTGAAACACATGTTGCCATGGTAAATGGTCAGTCTCCAGTTCTCATATTGTGAGGGGAATTTCTTATTAAGTATTTTCTTTCATTTTGCGAGTTATTTGCACAATAATTTTCTTGACCTGTGAAAGGTCTACCCCAGCTTTAACCCATAATGTGGCTCCGATCCTTCCCACTGGCTCCTCAAGTTGTCATCTAGGCATTAGGGAGAGGGTTATCGGTATTATCATCTGGCCAAACATGAACCCTGGGGTTTGTCCTGTCTAGTCCCGGCTGGTATCACTTCATCCATTGGCGCATTAGGCCCTAGCCCCCCTCCCTCCCCTCCAAGATGATCGCTGGTGGTGTATTGTGGTCAAGCAAACCAAATTATTTTATATAGGCCAGGCAGTACCACTACTGACACCCAGTTGCTTTGGTAATTCATGCGTGGAGATACTGGTTAGACTAGTTTATTGTCTTATATCTTTCTTTCTCTGTTTCAGACTAGAATGCTTTGGTTGAAAGGATTTTTGAAGAAGCTGAAGTAGAGTGGTGAGTGGGGTTGATGTGGAGGGGAAGGAAGGAGTAAGAAAGAGAAGATTATAAGAAAAGAGAGGAGAAAAGAAGGAAGAAGAGAGAGGAGGGCTAGAGGTCAGAAGGGGAATGGAAAGTACAAGAGGTGTGTGGAGATGAAGATGAGATGGGAAATGGAAGGGAGGATAGGAAGCAGAATGATGAAAAGACAAATGAGGAAAAGGAAAAGGAGAGAAGGAAGACAAGGGGGAGGGAGGATGAAGAAAAGGAGGAGGAAATGAGAAAAAGGAAAGAAAAGAAAAGGAAGAAGAATTGAGGAAGAAAGTGACTAGGAGGAGTCTTGAATGAAGGTGCAGGAGAATATGAAGTATGAAGCGACTTTTAGGGCATTTACCCTGTAACCTTAAACCATTGACCCAATTTGTCCCACCCCACCCACAACAAACCCACTGGTGCCAGGGTATCAGGCAGGGGCCATCAAGCCATCGATATCAGAACCATACCTCTAGCAAGATAGGAGCCAGATCAGCTTAGCGCAAGGCACAGGGATGTTCTGGCTAGGTGCCCAGTGGATTGTGTTTGTACGTTTGTCAAAATATTGTCTTGAATATAAATATGTTTCTCACTGTGTTTTGAGTCTGTCTGTAGTTCCAATACTAGTAAGTCTTGTGGTGTTATTCGTGGCAGGAATATGATTACATCACATTCTGTGTCGTTGGCCTTTTACCTGTAAATGTTGATAGTTTTTCACAAATTTGATTTCAAGACAACATTTTTTCAAACTGGATTTGTTCAGCTTAGGCATTTATACCTTGAAACCATCTTTAAGCAAGGTCTTCATTCACTAACTAGGTACTTGACTTTGCAGCATGCATTTATCCCTACCTATTACCGTTTTATAGGTCTTCATGCTTTTATTTCTCAAGACAATATTTTGAAGTTAAACAATGAACTTAGTCAGGTCATGGAACTATATGGCCAGGTTCAGCAGCTAGACTTTGAAACCATCTTCAAAGTTCATTGAGTTTCTTTCCTTAGCCCATACAGATGTTTTCATGGTGGGGGGGGGGGGGGGGGGGTTCTTTTAGAAGGGCATAGGTAGGGTTGTCCACCTCCAATTTCAGACCCCCCTCTCTGTCTCCGCCCTTCTTCAGGGGTGGCATGCCGCACCTCTCCACCGCGCCCCTCTCTGCTCCTTTCATAGTGTACTTAACAGATTTACCCCAGACTGAGGGAGTGGAAGATTTGGTGGGGGATTTCTTTTGACTTTTAGGTCAGCATTACGAAGGGTTTTGGCCCGTGGAGTTTTGTTTCGCTCCCTTGTCTTGCAATCCTTACAGTTTTGTAGATTTAACTCTTATTATGCTTATGGAAAGGAAAAGAAGAAAATTGCATTTTATTATGCAGTGTTTTTCCAGGTTTTGTCTCTCTTTCCCTCCCTTTCAGTGCTTCTTTCTCTCTAACTCTTTCTGTATCTCTCGTGTCTATTGCTTTGCCTCTCTGTCTTTATCTGTTTGTCCCTGTATTTGTCTCTCTTTCTCCACCCCTGCCTTACCCCCCCCCCCCACCCCTTTACATTTCCTCTCTCTCTCTGTCTGTCTCCTTCTCTCACCTCTTGATATCTGTGATACTTGTATAATTTGTGTTTCACGCCTATGACGCCTTACTACGCACATGATGTCGACTCCAGACAAAACTTTGTACGTAAGCACAACCCATTCTTCTCCGTGTCTTGCTCAGCCTGTGGCCTGCATCATCCTGTTCACCCGATTACTCTCTGTGGTCGCAATTCCCCCTGTGAAAGCAGCCAAATTTAGCCAAGATCCTCCACGCAACTAGTTCCTAGAGTTTATGGGAGTGAGGCTGTGGACGTCAGTGTCCAACAATGAGAAATCGACAGGGGAAAGAAAATCATGCTACAAATACCCTCCTCCCATTTTGATGCTCTAAAATACTGTTTGCTGGTGATGGTGGATATATAACCATCTGTCAAGTTTCCTTCTTTCAATTGCAAGGAACCTTTAATACTGACTTGCATGATGTATAGTTGGTATACAGAACATGTTAAATGCATATATGCAGTACTAGGTTTTCAGTTGTTGTTTGGTATTTGTATGATTACAGGGAGGAAGCCAAACAAAATTGCAAGGTAAGAACTCAAGTTGTTGATGTGCGTGTTCTGGAACATTGAACTTACAAGACCGATAGAAAACAACAAGAAATTCACAAATTTGCATTGCCCTTCCTAGTACTCAGTCTGCATGAGCAAAACTTTTATGTTAACATTTGTTTTGGGGGAATTCCTGTTAAGACCTGTCACTTTAGTATGCAAAATAAGGCACCCCACCTCAAACATAATCATAGATATATCCAAGTTTAACTATCATTAATATACAATGAATAGAGTAAGCATATCTTTCCATATTCTACGTTCATTTCTGTAATGCCTTTACCTCATACCTTGGTTGATTTATGACACCTGGAGTTTAACTTACACTGCTTCCTTTACAGCAACTTGATAGCAATTGCAGGTATAAATACCAAACAGATGATTTTCATGATAAAAGGGGTGTTTCCCCCTATTGTGCTCACAGTAATATCATGCAGAAGATTAACACCAAAAAGGGAATCAAAGCAATCAAAAATATGGTTTATCTTTTCTCCATGTAGGACATCATCTGTTTGAGGTTATGCCAAGAAGTTTTGGGTTTCACGTGGTATATCCATATTGTAGGCTCTGTTTTCATGGAAACGGGAACAACACAACGTCAATTGCATCAACATTCATGGCGCAATGGAGAAAGAGATATCTAAAAGTTTGTGATCACAAAGTTTACACATGTGGAAATCAAAGACTTGCATGTGCAAGGTGGAGGACGAATAGTCATTCACCAAAAGATTGATGATTAAAGGAATGTGAAAATTTGCTGAAAATTGATTTGATGGCTGCATATTGGTACAAAAGATTGCATTTTGACTGTATTATTGTGCAGAACTTCTGTCAAAAGGTGGTTATGTGTAAGCACATTATTTGTGATGACCTCGAGTGAGCGCTCACAATTGTTTACAGATTTCTTTTGAAATCATTGTTCTGTTGTTTCTGTTATCACCTACCGGTAATACAACTTAGCCATTATTGATTCAATTTTGGAAAAACTTTGATTCTTTCATAATGTTATTAGGTAAATCAAGGATGTGCTATGCTTCATACATCCTTGGGTAAATAATGAAGAATTGAAAATCTCAATTCCTGAATAGAACATGAGGTTATGGATTAGCCAAATGGAACGTGATGTACTTCTTTCAGTTAGCATGCTACTTATCAATCCACATTCAACAAACCATTGATATCAAAACGTCAATACCAAGGCGTACTAAAAAGGAAGACATACATGTAAAATACACCATAAACACCTTGCTATCAAAACATAAACATGTTTTCATCATCTTGACGTACTTAATACCAAGGTTTACTCAAGGTGGATTGCATATCATTTGATCCATTGGGTTTCCTTCCATAGATCAGAACACTGGTTTATTTTTATACTTGTTTATGTTTTTTGTTTACACTCCCTGGACCGATTGATCAGAATGTAAACAACAATCGGTTCCTAAATCCCTGTCAATAGCAGCTTCTTATCCACTGAGGGATGAACTTCGTCTCTTAGCTCAGATTCCAAGAAATAGTACCCTCAGATATGACTACCCATGATGACTTCGACATGCACAACTCATTTCCCAAGTTGGTTGGTAGTAGGTCCATGATGTCGTTACCTGAGAGGGGCTTTCCCCCTTCAATGTAATGTGTTTTACAGGTGGGATGGGATTTTTAGAAAGACATGCGACGATACACTCTATTTAGAGAGGTATGCCCTTTGTTTTTGTAAATAAACAGTTGAAAGTCTGAATGTGAGTGGAATGATGGGGCTTAACTTAATTACATTGTTATGACAAAGATTGTAGAGGTATCTCCTTTCTGAGTCCATGGGTTTGTTTGGTTGTGGGGCTGGGGCAGGGCTGGGCAAGCTATATATGCACGAGCAGTCCGTGTGTGTGTGCAGGGTGGAACATTTCAATTAAACTGTGAAATTGTATGTGAAACCTATGGTGTTCAGCCAAAATGCAAATTAGCACTTACTTCTCTAAATGATTCCCAACAGGCTTTGAATATGTGTCTACCTGGTCAAGTCATCCATTCCTTTTATTTAATGGTATTATCTCCTGTCTTGGTAACTGCCAAGGATTTGGGGGGCATGTGTTTACAGAAAATTAAATATAAGTCAATTGGTTGCACATTGGTCGAGATGTACCTGGAGAACACAACATGGAGAGAGAGAGAGAGAGAGAGAGAGAGAGAGAGAGAGAGAGAGAGAGAGAGAGAGAGAGAGAGAGAGAGAGAGAGAAGGGGGAGAGACAGAGAGAGAGAGAGAGAGAGAGGGAGAGAGAGAGAGAGAGTTGGAGATACAGAGGGAGAAGCACGGTGGGAGAAAGAGAGAGGTGGTAAAGGTACAGTGAGAGACTGTGGGAGATAGACTGTGAAAAGAGAAGGCTATGTATTTATGTTTTTATAAGAGACAGTGCGAGAGAGAGAGAGAGAGAGAGAGAGAGAGAGAGAGAGAGAGAGAGGATGGGTACAGAGAGAGAGAGAGAGAGAAAGATAGAGGGGAGACAAGGAAAGAGGGGGACAGACAGAGAGGAAGAGAAAGGGGAAAAGAGAGAGAGAGAGAAGTAGAGCGAAGAAGATGGAACAGGACAAAGGTGGACGACACACATCGACCTATAAATACCGGCCAATATAAGTAGGGGCATGTTGGATGATCTTTGTAATGAGTTCACCTCCACCCACCTTTCCTGCCTTCTAGTCTTCTGCCAAGTCCTCACAGGTAATAACCATCCATTTTATACAGGTTTTGATAAAGGAGATGCATCAAGTGCCATCGTCATTTATATCATACTGATGAATGAGATTTGCAGTGGAGATCTGATTCCAATGGATGTGATTTACAGATGAGAGAATATACTGTAGAAGTGAAATGATGTTTTTCTTTGCCAGGGTTAGACTATGTGTAACAATGTATACATGTACACTGTCAGTTTGGCAACTCTGAGGACACAGTCACATTCTCAAAAGATATGTTTGTGAGATAAGATTTGCACCTTGACTTTGCTGGTTGTTTTGTGACATGTGAAGAAACACACGCTAGTCTCTGCAGGGTTCAGACTTGTTGACTCATGTACTCTCATGGGCTAACTGACGAGGGTTTCTGTCTGTAAGCTAGAGATGATGCTTTGAAAAGGGGGGTCTGGATGGGAGACTACTTCCCCTCCTGAATGAACTTCACGAGCTGGTATGAGGGGAGGACAAACGGAAGGCGGGACAAGCACAGAATGCAATGAAAGCAGGCGATCGCATCCACTGCGATACAGCCAGTGATTAATCTTCATTTCCCCCTCCATTCCATTGATTCTGGCCCTAAAAATGGCATGTCTTTCCCCGAAATGGCAATTGGGGTAGAAGTAAGAGGAGCAGGGAAAGGACGGAGAGATGGGGGAGAAGAAGGAGGAAGAGGAGGAGGAAGAGGGTGGAGGGAGGGAAGAAAAGATGGACAGAGAGGGGTGATGGATGTAAAAGGAGCGGGGAGGGGAGAGGAAAGAGGAGGGAAGAGGCGGGAAGAGGGGGAGGGAAAGACCGAATGAGATGAGGAAGAGGAAGAAGACATGTTGAGTATCGAGATGGCGGGAGCAGTAGAGATGGGGGGGGGGGGAGTCCAATACAGGAGGATAACATAGAAAATAGGTCAGAACAGAAGAGAAGAAAAGAAGGAGGGGGAGACTGGGTAGTATGAGATGAGTTTAAAGAACAGTAAACAGACTTAAGGGGAATATACTTCAATGGCTCTTTTTCAACAGGGTCCTCACGCACAAATGGTTCAATATAAAAAAAAAAAATTACATTAAAGAATACATTGAAATTAGACAAACAATGATCAAGTTATGTTTTTAACAAATAATGTCTATATACAACAAACAAAAACAAATAAACAAGCAAAAAAAAGATATGGCATTTTGTAGAAAGGAATGGGAAAACGCTCTTGCCATTTGACCTACTTTAATTATCTCTAATTCCCATCTCGTCTGCAAGCACAAGCTGATATTGAGGGGTGATGGTTTAAGAGCTAAGGCGTTCAGTTTTGGAACGCAAATGGGGATTTTAGTAAGTGGGAGAAGACCAATCGGCTATTAACCTTTTGTTCCAATCTGCCTCCCTGAGCTTTCTATCTTTTACTCTTTAAAAAGTAATTGTCGTTAGGGTCCATCATGTATACTATTAAATGGCTTTTATGGAGATACAACATAGGGATGGTGTATAAGTGTACTATGATATCAGTAATTGTTGAACATTGGTAACTTTTAATTACCATGCCAAAGGTGAGTGTAAAGAGTTTGCATACTGAGTTATTGCAAAAGAGGTTGGTAATGGAGGGAGGAATGTATCCCATATTTACTCAATATTCTGTGTGTGACTTCATTTAAAAGAGTTTTATTTTACATGCATCAGTATACCTGTACATTTTCATTATGAGAATGATTGTATATGTGATTTAAGAGAAATATGGCCACTTGAATATTGTCATGTTTTACAAAGGATATAGTTGGGATGTCAGCATTTCTGATATGCCACTTCCTTCTAAACAACATCCCCATGAGAGATTTTCTGGTTCGACATGTTCTATTGGGCTGGGCTCGTCTCGGGCACCGCTGCGTGCTCTACCTACATAGTTTAGAACCAGTTGTCTTGACAACATGCTCCTAGTCCATATTCAAGTATTGACACAACATCCTGCATTCTGATAGCCTGGTTTCCAGGCTGTTTGGCATTTTTGATCCAATTTGTGTAATAAACAGGTCTGGCTGCATTAGACTAATCATTCCTCAGTTCCTCTCTCCTCGCCTTAACAGACTGGAGCGAATGAGAATTAGTCTTTTTCATACTAGACCCTATTGCATATTTGTGGTAGTTCAGAATTTAAATACCCAACTTCCTGGTAGCTAGACTATCGTTTTGAATGAATATATTTAGCGCTTCCATTTGAGTGCGTTGTGTGTGTGTGTGTGTGTGTGTGTGTGTGTGTGTGTGTGTGTGTGTGTGTGTGTGTGTGTGTGTGTGCGTGCGTGTGTGTGTGTATGTGTGTGTTTGTAAACAAAAAATACATATTATTTTATATGAATAAAATTCACAATACAACAAGTATTTTTTTTAAAGTGTTTCCATCGCTACCAAATTAATTGCAGAATAATTTTAAACTGACGGACCTTGCAGATTTTCTAGCTGCAGGTGATGTCTCGTTCATGTCTTTTTGGCAAAACAAAGACTTTATGGTTGAACAGTTGTGCAAGCTATGCGGAATAAGTGGTCAAATAATATTTCTACATCATATTGTTTATATCATTAAAATAAAAATGTGTTTATATGAGATGTGCTTACTGATGGTCATCAAAATGAAGAGCATGGTTGTAAATGCATTTGTGGAATATTACATCTAATGACTTTAAGTTGCTATGGAAGTGTTATTAAAGTACAGTAGTTTCTTTGTATTTCAATATGCAACGTCCCGACGAGATTACGTAAGTTTTCTATTTTGTCTTCTCTTATGTCATTGTAAATGTCATAACGGATGCGATTATCAAAGTGCTCTTGATATGTCCCGCTTTAAGGGATTGTTCAACTAATGTGGAAATATCTTGCCTTTTTGTTTTATCATGCAATATAACATTTTTTCCGTTCAAATTACGTCAAATAAGACGAATTTGTATATCAAGAAACAAATAAGCATAAACCATCGAGATATCAACATGTATTTCAATATAAGAGTGACGAAGAACACTACAAATACTTCTCTTCCACGAGTAGTACTGAAGTGTTTCAAGTACCTCAACGAAAAGGGATGTTTACAGCTAAGGAAACCATCCCTATTTCTCGTTTACACATCATTGAAGAAGACACTACACATGTTGCTGTATGTACTCGTAACAAAGGGGACACGGTGTACTATTTTATTGTGACCATTCTATGTAAGGCTAATCGTTCGGTGATCGGTCTCAAGATTGACCCCCGTCTCTAGAATCATTCAATATATTCATCGATTGTGCACGACGCATGGAGGATTGAACGAGATTAAAGATTTTATATGATAACACTTATTTTGTGTATGATTGTATTGTTTCAGGTTATGCTCATGATGAAAGCAGTGGTAGTGATGGTGGTGATGTTGATGCTGATAGTTACATTAATAATGAAAATGATAATGGTGTTGGTGATGTTGAGGAAAGTGATTATGATGATATGTACTTCTAAGACGATGGTGATACTGTCATTTCATTTAGTCATATATCCATCCATCCAACCAACCATCCAACCAACCATCTATCTATCCATCCATCCAACCATCCGACCATCTATCTGTATATCCATCCATCCAATCATCCGTCCACCCTTCCATCCATCCACCCTTCCATCCATCCATCCGCTCATCCATCCATCCATCCATCCATCCATTCATTCACATATACCACATCCCCATGTACTTGCACTCTTTGTCACCCCAAACGAACTATTTCTGACTGTCCTCGCCTTGAACGCGTGTGTACACCCTTGGACTAATGGCGCTTTAATAGATTGGTATTTTGCCACGACAGGTAGCGTAGAAAATAGGTTCATCAGGTTCATCCCCTTAAGTGGGAACGGAAAGGCGCTAGAAATGAACATGGTATGGACATTTTTTGGTTTGGTATTCATCTCCCCCCCCCCCCCCCCTCTCTCTCTCTCTCTCTCTCTCTCTCTCTCTCTCTCTCTCTCTCTCTCTCTCTCTTTCTCTCATCTCTCTCTCATTTTCTAAAAAAAAAAAAGAACTATCATATGTTCCCTGTATAATATATTCTTACATTTTAATTGTTTGTTGACATGTTGTGCATTGCGTTTCATACTTGCTCCGATACACAACGATGGGCTGTGTATTTACGAAAAATATTTGAAGAGTTGAAGCGTACTCATTTTGATTCATAGTACTCCCCAGACGTTTCTTGCTGGAAATGCTCCTCCTCCTCCTCCTCCTCCTCCTCCTCCTCCTCCTCCTCCTCCTCCTCCTCCTCTTCCTTCTCCTTCGCTCTTCTCGCCCTCGCCTTCCATTCTTCTCCTCCATATCACCCCTCCTCCTCCTCCTCCTCCTCCTCCTCCTCCTCCTCTTCCTCCTCCTCCTCCTCCTCCTCCTCCTCCTCCTCTTCCTCCTTCTCCTCCTCAAGGACCCAATGGGCTATCCGCTGGGTCTTATGTATTTGATCATTGTATATTGATTTAAGGAAATAAAAACAAACTACTCCTCAATACTGCTATGTTACTGCTCCTTGCTCCTTCTGCCTCCTCCTCCACCTCCCCCACCTCATTAGCCTTCTCCAAAAAACCCTAATCATCCATCTTCCTCCCCTTCTCATCTTTCTCCGCTCCACGCAAGCTACCCACATTTCCCTTCCCGGAGAGAAGTCATCATAACGCGTACCGGAACCAACCGGAAATCATAAATATCTCTGTCATGGGATTGGCATATCCAAGTACATAACATGTAGAAAGAGAGAAAGAGAGAGTGATATGTCAAAGAAGATAATACTGTCAAACCCTTCCTTCCCGATGCGGGACGCTCCAACCAACCACTTCCCCCTCCATCACTTCCCCCACTGGGCCTAGTAGGCTCGCTATTCCATATGATTGGAGTCGGATGTTGCGTCGCCTAGCAACCGTAATGGGAGCTCATTGCACCGTCTACGATCCGACCGGTACATGACCGTGGCCGTGGCTCATTGATGCGACATAATCATAATATACCGGTGCAGTCATACAACGCCGGTGCTTTTTTCCCCTCTCCTCTCTCTCTCTCTCTCTCTCTCTCTCTCTCTCTCTCTCTCTCTCTCTCTCTCTCTCTCTCTCGTCCTCTCTATTATATCAATACAAAGTCCGGATCTATCAGCGGGTTTCATTCACAAAAAAAATGTTGACATTTAGGAGGGGAGACAACTCGATTGTGTTTGCTCAGAGTGGTATCACGCGAGGGGGTTGCGGTGGTAGAGGGACCCCTCTTTCGTATGCTGAGGTAAGTTTGAAAGGGGGCTCTCTTATGATGGTGACTTCTCCGCTCTGTTGGAATAAGCAGAGTGGCACGTGGAAATATTCGCTTTAGTTCTTTTAATGTCCTTTCTTTTCCTTCTTATTTTCTTTTGATTTTCTTCCTGTCCCTCCTTCTGTTTCTCATCATCTCTCTCCCACTTCTTTGCAGCACGAAAAAAAAAAAACCCACCGGAGCCCTCGTCTTCACCCTCCAACATAAAATCCGTTTCTCTCATCGTTTGTTAGTCCTCTCTCTCTCTCTCTCTCTTTCTCTCTGCTTCTCTCTCCCATTCCCTCCATCTCTCTCTCCCCTTCTCTTGGCTGATTGAATTAATAATCTAGTGTCAATAGCCCTAGATGTTGTCACATAATACACGGAAGCTATACTACGGACTGGTTGTCGCTACTGCCTATTTTCTTACATCACCAAGTCATGTCCATTGAAGATCCTTAATGACGTCAAGCCCAACTACTCTGCATATTATTAGCACACACATCTTTTCCCCCGATGTCAATTTGGTGGTTCGGCATGTTTGATCAATAATCGTGATTAGTGCTTGTTTGTTTTTTGCCATCTCCATCGTTGATGTCAACGCCATGTGTAATACAGCGTAACGTAGACTGTAAGAAAAAGTGCATGACGTTAACAAATGACAGTCTGGTCCTTGTTGCATATATACATTTTCAATTGTTGTAACTTGCCTTAAGTACTCACCTCACACACCGCCAAAGAGGTATCAAGTTTACAGTTGCTGTCACTTGAGTTACCCTCAACGATAAGTTAAAAACCTTCTACGCAACAGGACCCCTGCTATGACAACCAACAAATTCGGCGTGTTTTCGACTGTACGCGTATTTGAATGTCATAATGTTGATAGCATACTGACAACAATCACAAACCCTATACAAACAACACTGGACTTTAGTTGTTGTGACTGATCCAACAGGCAAGATATTGTATTTGGGCTCTTTTTTATAAATTGCATTTCGACCATCTAAGATTGGCTGTCTTTAGCCCACCGAATATCGTTTTGCATACTACACATAATCCTTATTACAATTTGACTCAATGTAAACAAATCAGTACGCATTTGGTGATGTTTTATATGATAATGTTTTTCTACAATCCAGTGGCCTTCAGCCATCCTTACGGTTATTTATTGGAAATTGATTATCAATTATGTTGTTTTTCTCGTGAGAGGGGGTAAGGGAGATATTTTAACAACGTATAAGCCCTCCTATTACCTTACCTATCATCATGAGAATGGTAAACAATTAAGTCCATTAGCTTAGTCGCCCGTGTATCGTAGAAACTCATGGATACGTGCAGACGGTCCGTCGCTAACAACACCGGGCTGAGGGGAAATAAACATGCGACCGATAGAGGGGGTGCGACCGCTTTTCCGCTCGCTGGGTGTAAAGAACGGTAAAAAAAACAAGACGAAGATAGTAATTTCCACCTCTTGATCTTTTATTCTTTCTTGACTTCATCTGCTGCTCTTTGCACTTCGTAATTCTTATTTTCCTCCTCATTTCGATTACCCTCCTCATTTTTTTCTGAACTCATTTCCTTCTTCTTCTTTTTTTTTCATTGTTTAGAATTGTTTTTCCTTTATCCCTTCTTTTTCTCCTCTTTCTGCTTCCTTTTCTTTCATTTTCCCCTTGTTCTCACTCTATCCCTGACTTTTCACCTCATTTTCTCCTCTTTTTTCAAACCCTTCGAAATTCTTTCCCCGTTGACTTTCTCGCAATTCTGCTCCCCATCTTTCTCCATCTCTTTGATATTGTGTATTTGTCATCATGTCTACCTAAACCAAAACCTTCTTTGTCTGAAGTGAAGATGAAGAAGAGCTTCTGAAGTTAAAAAACACATCATATCACCATTGCATCACATTTGATAGAAATGCCAATTAGATAATCATTAGCTTATTTTGGGGCACTGATAAAAACTAAACAAGCTAAGTAAACACGGCGGAAGAAGAATACACATTACAAAAAGTATTTCTGAACCCATGTGCAATCAGGACACAAAAATGATAAGGCCATGTCAACACCGATGCACGCAAAATGCGCTGAGCTCTGTTTAACGTGTCGTGACTCGAAACAGGGGGCGTGGTCAACGAGAATCTCCGGCTCCGCCCCCTTGTATAATGAGGGGCGGGACCGGGCTGGAGGTGCAAAGATGACGCAACGCGCGATAACTTTTGGGGGGATCCCCGAAGTTCCGAAATTGACCTCGGCATCAGCATACCACACGATCCCCACACTCCGGATTGCGGGTTTTCAAGGGCATGCGTGTAGGCCTACTAGTGTGTGATACCTGCTTGGATCCGCTATTTTACCGCGTTTGATGACGTTTATAAATACAGGAAATCCCTATATGGTATCGCAGATAAGAACAGGATTAAATTCTTCCAAATCGCTGTAACATAAATTGTTTCTAATCCAGGATCCGCAATACATTGCAGGGTTGTGTGAAACTGGGGTGTTATAGAGTTAGATCCCCATCCGAATGGATGTCATATTATTAGCCACGTCCTGTCATTGCCAAATTCGGAAGTCATCAACTCTGACCGCTGTGTAATTTTCCATTATGATCGTGCTATCCTGATCCGGGTTATAAAAATTAATGTTCGGGGAGAAAGTGAGAAGATCCTTGAACTAAATGTTACTGTTTTGAACCTAATTATGATAAACATGTGAAAGTTCAGAGACATAATGAGATCGATCGAGAGCTTCAATGAGAAACGCGTCAAGTCAAATCCGCAACAATCTCGCATGAACTTTGTACATAATTGCTGTATGTCCTAACGCTCATGCTATATACTTCTCAAGTTTTATTTTTAGATCCGGGCCCCGTATCACAACTTTACAATCAATGCCAATCTATTACAACTTACCATATCACATTACCATGATTACTATGACTACTATCTATCGCAAGTCCCAAGCCTATGCATGATTTTGCAATCAAACGTATAGTTACCATAGATGCACATGCTACGATCGATATAAATTGCAATCGATATCAATATATAATTGATTTGATTGTATTTTCTTTCATTATGTTTTGTATTCCTCTTCGAGTTGAAGTCTATAATTATGATTTATATATTTATTGAATGAACACAATAAAGAATACTGTAAAAACAAAAAAGTTACGATCGATACTGATCGTAGGTTTTTTGTGATACGGGTTTCGAATCGATACGAATTGTACGATCAATCGTTGCCCTTTGAGATACTATATATTATATTATATTTTCTGATGTTTCTTTTGTCACAACTTTCTTTCCTAGAAGGCATATACCTGCTATCAATAAGATTTGACTTAAGTGTTCATTACGCACGATATTATAAACAATTTGTGTGGTTGAGTGCATGTGTCTTGTTATGTGTGCATGCGTGTATGCATGTGTGTATGCATGTATGTTTGTGTGTGTCATTCCCCTGTCAATGTATGCCGATCATACTTCTTATTCAGGCTCTATTGAACATATTCTGATTCGCGGCAATTGTGCCTATCAATTTTTTTTAAAGGAACGTTGCATAAAACGTTGAAATGTTAACATTTCAATAAGAAAGGAATCAGTTTATACGCTGATCATTTAGTTTTGATTCGGGATATGTTGTTGAAAACTTGATAATGGCTAAAATAGTCAATTTTGACTGAGCGCCATATATATATAAATAGAACAGCACCATTTAGGCATTATTTTATCATATTTTTAATATTCAATATCTATTTCAGGTGCTTCCTGTCAAAAAGTCGAAGAAATTCATCATTAATTTCCAAATTTTACAAAATGAAAATGGCTAAAATAAAAAGAGAGGTCCAATCTAATTGCCAGCCATATGTAAAAAAAAAAAAAAATAAATAAAGACAAAAATATATCCTACACATTTTGTGCGTACGTGCAAACATACAAAGGAAGTTCTCCGAGGTGAAACACATATATGATGATTGCAGTCGTCATTCTGGGTGAGAGAGAGAGAGTGAGAAAATATCTTAAGAAAACTTTGTGGAGGATTTTTAGGCTTGTAAATTTTCCTCTTTCGTTAAAAGGTTACTAAATTAGAAAAATAAGTTCCCACTAATCTATGTAGAGTTATCCACTAAAAACGAATTTCATATTCGTTTGCCGCAATGAAGTCTCATTTTGACGAAAATTTGAAGAAGAAAAAACCGCACACCTCCAGTGACGTCAGAAAAGTCATAATGCCATAAATGCCAAAGGCGTGAATAAAATATTTTATTCACGCCGTTCAAGCAATACGCTATCAATGGGAGCCCAAAAGCTTGTCCGAGGTTTATCCGAGAGGCAACGGCTAATAGATTCAAAGTGCATTCCATCTATTGAATCTGAATGGCAAGATACAGGTGAATGCGCGTTACTACACAGTTAGGGGGAAAGTTGTGAATTCATTACGAAAATGGTATATTGTTGACTTCTGTACACGCCCTTTAAGGTCGTTCATAACGATTGACAACAAAGAGCCTCATAGGATTTAACCCGAAGTGACCCTAAGCTTTGTTAATGGAATGGAGGAGAGAGTCATAATTTTTTGTAATGAATTACTGAAATTAGATGGATATCAATATTCATTAGGAAATTGGACGACAAATCAAAGCAGGCGGAACCCAGATCGTCCTGAAATCACACAACCTTTCGGAAAGAGGGAACCACAGGCATTAAAAGGGATCTATTTACGATACACAGTCGAACTTTACACTAGGCTAATAGTGTGTATCACATGTAATAAGGTATTTTCAACTCAATGTGTATAAACTATAATGATTCAACAATTGTTAAGATTACTTTTAGCTCGATGTTATGCACAACGGTATAACCACAAGCTGTAGAAATCTCAGACCACAATTAAGTTTATTTTTAGTTTATAATCACAGTCATGTAGTTACTTTTAAGAAGGAAAATGAATTTTTGTACTGAAATTATCATATTAATTTTCCGTACCTTTGGCCTTTAAGTCACCTATGTTTAACCTATACCCTACAAGCTATGCTTTTTTATGTTTCCCTCCATAATGATTTGCAAAATTCATTTTGTTTGCCAATTCAAGATGAACTGCCATATTTGTTTATACCTTTGCTAATTCCTTTTATTCAGTTGTATATCATTGTTGAAGATTATTATGGAAAAATAAAGCAAATCAATCAAATCAAATCAAATTGCGTCTTTCTTTTCGAAGGCCTTGTATCATGCCTAGATTCCTTGCGTAAGTCACATTCCTTATTATGATGACATCCTTTCTCTTGTCGCTGCGACAAAAATATTTAAAAATCTAACTCGAAAAAGAGAATAATTGTACATTCCTTAATGTCTACCAAGGAACTATTAAGCTGATAGTTAACGATTGTTAACAACAAAGCGTAACGACATAGTCATGACGGATAGCATTAAGCAAGAAATATTCGTTGTTGTGATTCACGTAGGATCTCAGGCAATTATCTAGTTTAAGACAGGGAGAACGTCGCATAAGTAAAGACAAGTTGAAACCATACTTTCAGGTTCACGCTACTTAATATCAAATACGTCATTGGATGCATGCCACATAGGTCCTAGCAATATGTCTATTTTAGAAAATGATATCACATCTAACTTGGAACTGGTTATTGTTCCAAATTGTGTGTATTTCTATATCTAAATGAGATCTTAACACCATATTGCTGCGACCAAAATATGGAGATCTGATTCGACACACTTGATTTGATAATGTTTATGTGCGTATGTGTGCGCGTGAGTGTGTCAGTTTGACTGACGGACAGAACACACTGCTCGAGACTGGTGTCAGCATTCTCTCATGCCCCTTTTTCCCACCCCTCCTCCCTCCTCTCTCTCTCTCTCTCTCTCTCTCTCTCTCTCTCTCTCTCTCTCTCTCTCTCCATGCTCTCTTTTTGATACTTAAATACACGTATAGTTTGAGTCAAAACGTAATACACATGCTCTTTCTTTTTTGGTTTTGATCCTTGTCCTCAACTCCCATCACCACACTCTCCCTCTATATCCATTTCATCCCATTTATTTTCGGATTAAACACCGAAAGTTAAAGCGAAAACAGCTTTGTGTAAGTGTTATACAATAGTATCACAAGTAGTAGTAATACTACTACTAGAAGTAGTAGTAGTAGTAGTGTAGTAGTAGTAGTAGTAGTAGTAGTAGTAGTGTAGTAGTAGTAGTAGTAGTAGTAGTAGTAGTAGTAGTAGTAGTAGAAGTAGTAGCAGAAACAGGAAAAGTAGCAGAAGAAGTAGAAGAAGTACTAGTAGAAGAAGAAGAAGAAGAAGAAGAAGAAGAAGAAGAAGAAGAAGAAGAAGAAGAAGAAGAAGAAGAAGTAGTAGTAGTAGGAGGAGGAGGAGGAGGAGGAGGGGGAGGAGAAGGAGGGAGGAGGGGGAGGAGGAGGAGGAGGAGGAGGGGAGGAGGAGGAGGAGGAGGAGGAGGAGGAGGAGGAGGAGTAGAGGTAGTAAAAAAAAATACCTGGGTTTACTAATGTGACGAACGCACACATTCATCATAATGTTGACGCATTATTCGCTTCTTCTCATCTTACAACAGAAGAAGCAAGAGATACTAGAACCGGCCAAACAGCCACTCCCTCTTATCAAAAACCTCGCAAGTGACCCATCATTATCATCATTATCATCATGCTGCCACTATGGAACGCCGCGTGCGCGACAAAAACTAATTAGAAAGCACTCGGTATAATTAGCCTCGTCGTTATGATTAGGACAATGCGGAAACGAAGTGGCTGCCCGCACAACCGGAGTCATTCACTCTTCCTCTTGGTTGGGCAAATCCCAATCGTCGTACATTTTTAACATCACTTCCACTTTTTTTCCCTTCCAATTTTGTTTAGTTTACGGCTGCCTCGTCTCGCGAACACCCGGCCCGGTTATCGCATAACTGCTTATTTTTTTACACGTTACACAAGATGATCGTAGTAATGAGGTTGTGGTGTGTGTGTGTGTGTGTGTGTGTGTGTGTGTGTGTGTGTGTGTGTGTGTGTGTGTGTCTGTGTCTGTGTCTGTGTCTGTGTGTGTGTGTGTGTGTGTGTGTGTGTGTGTGTGTGTGTGTGTATGTGTGTGTGTCTGTGTGTGTCTGTGTGAATGAACGTACATTATAAATGCGCATTAGGTATTAAGGGATGAGTGGATGGATC
This sequence comes from Arbacia lixula, assembly GCA_963669155.1. Classification (NCBI taxonomy): domain Eukaryota; kingdom Metazoa; phylum Echinodermata; class Echinoidea; order Arbacioida; family Arbaciidae; genus Arbacia; species Arbacia lixula. Next base: position 22,711,555 of record OZ022584.1, read on the forward strand.
ACTAGTGCGACCAGTGGAACGTTAAAGGAGCGATATGGTACTTCTGACTTCTCCTCATCGGCTCTTAACATCCTGTGCCCTCCTCTCCTATCTAATCCTCTTCTGTTGTACATTCCGTTTTACTTTGTCTTGACAGCCTCATCCATTTATCATTTTCTTCACGAACAATCTTCTTCCTATCCCCTAAGTGTCCTTTCCTAACCTAACTCTCCTTCTTTACTCCTTGACTTTCTATCTCGTCGTCCCCTCCTCTTAGCCTTCCCGTCATACTGTTTCCTTCCTAACTTCCTTTTTCGCTGTCCTCTCCTCTCCCTAATACTTCCCGTCATACTTTCCTCCTCCTAACTTCCTTTTACCTTGCCATTTTCTTTCGCCTCCCTTAGCCTCCCCTCCATTCTTTCTCCTTCTCAATTTCCCTTTTCGTCGTCCTCTCCTCTTCCTTTTCCTTCCCTTCCTCCTCTCATATGCCCTCTCGGATACATATGCACCCGTGTGTCATCCTTTCTCACAATCTGCAAATCAGTATAATGAAATTTGGTTAAAGTCATGTAACGTGAGTAACCAAAGCTTCTTTATTTTATATTCTGTCATAGTTTTGCATAAATGATGTAAATGATTATTTAGGAAGCAAACAGTCCACCTTTCCATGACACGCAATCATATCCTCAGCACAGAATATTTTTTCAATCAAATAAAGAAGCTTTGGTTACTCACGTTACATGACTTTAACCAAACCTGTGGAATTGCCCAGGGCATTATTGAAGACGCACAGACCTTTATGAATATTTTAGCTAGTCATCCGCTTTCATGGTAATGCGACTACGTAGTTCAAGTTGTTTACTTTGAGCGTGTATATGTCTGCAATATTTCTTGCCAACTGCTTCGTTCGGTAACCAAAATCAAAGTTTCCCGTTCATTGTTGGAGGTCGTCAGGTTCCTCCCATATAGAATCATTTCTTCCTGGTGGTACCTGTGTTAAGCACGTTTTAAAAGCCGCATGATGCTTTAACTATGATTATAATGATGGGAGCTACGCCCTTGATAACGCGCACATGACGCGGGCGGGCGACTTACCCGTCTTTTAAAAGCCAGATTGTGCTTTAAAGACAGCCAGTCCCTTTTTCAGATCACCACAAAACCATCGAAACATTGGTAAAACATATAGAGAAATGTTAGCAAGCTGTATATTCATAATTTGAAACTGATACGTAGTGTAAAATTCAACGTCTGATTAATAGTCTTTACCTCAGGCTCTTAGCAGTTTGTGTTGATATATCTGCTTTATTGGTCAACCTGTTTATTAAATCATAAAACGCATTATGAAAAAAAAATTGTTCTATAGAAGGAATCATCTTCAAAGTTGATTTCTCAAAGTAATTACTCATAAAATTAGGATTTCACACATGCATAATAACCACATAGATACTGTAACAAAGACTAATACTTTTTTCGTGGTACGAAAAAAGTCGGTTTGAAATTTAACGGCTGAAATTTTGACATATACAGAAAGCTTCAACATGCTATATTCTTAGAAATGGTCTTGAATCACACTTTCTCCAATTTACGATCGTGATAGACGATTTCAAATTTTAAGCTTGCAAAAGGGACGGACAATCTTTAACATGATCACGATGATGATAGCTATGCCATATATACCGCGCCCATGACACGCCCGCCCGATCTACCAGTTTTGCAAAAGCCGCATTATGCTTTAATTATGATGATGATGATGGGAGCAACGCCACTGATACCGCGGCCAAAACTCGGCCGACCTACCTGTCTTGTAAATGGCGGATTGCGCTTTTGAATGATGGGGTTACACAACTGCTCGCGTGCCCGACGTTCCGCACCGATGGATGGCAACTTATCGGCCGGAACGCTTCCGCCGGAGTTTTCCCCGCCCCCCTTGCCATTAAGACAATTACTAAAGGCGTCATCTAAGTACATATATTAGCACGCTGGCCTCAATTAATATAAAACGATATGCACTTATAAAGAAAAGGGCCTACCCATCAAACTGTACCTTTCCTCTTCGTTTGAACACACCCATCCTTCCAATAACTGTCTTATTCTCCTGCTCCTTTTTTTCTGCCTCACTTTCCTCCTTCTTCGTCCATTTCTTTCTTGTCTTCTGTTTCTTCCCCCTCGCTGTACCGTATTTGCGAAGATCATAATAATACGCTTTTGCCATTGCCCTGTAGCATCATCGTCACTATCATCACTAACAACTCTATCACCATCACTGTCATAGTCGATATCGGGTTACAATGGTGGAATTGCGCGCATGAGCAGTTAACGCCCCTAACGCCCATGACATACATACTTATCCCCCCTAAAAAAGTTCTCATAATAAGCCATTTTCGTAATGTATTCGCAAGTTTCCTCGAGAGCGAGGGAAGGCGTTGTCATAATTATTCACCTGTATCTACTGATGACCTCTGAATCTATGAGTTGTTTCTACTCGTACAAACCTCGGTCAAGCTTTTAATGTACCAACAGTTACATTATTATTATTAGTAGTAGTAGTAGTAGTAGTAGTAGTAGTAGTAGTAGTAGTAGTAGTAGTAGTAGTATTGAGACTCTATTATTTAGACTGCAGTACAGTGACGGATAGCAGTGATTTGCATGATATCGGACTCATGAGATGAGAAAAATATCTTCTAATGCGCCATAACCAAGGTCAACCGTAGATCCAAACTCCTGCGAATCGCTTTAAGACTGCCAAAAATGTCTTGCCTCTTTGAACCTCTCGCGTAAAGAATAATCCCTTATCCCCTTCAATTATAACAGGAAATTGAATATTTTTGTATGCATTCTTTTCACTTGGAACTATACAAGTTTGTCTTTTGTTTTTGTTTGTATTTCTAATATAATTGTATGAGTTTATGATCCCAGAAGAACAGCTTGTGGCTGAAGTGGGCCACCTTGATGAAATAAAATGAGTTGAACTTTGGCGTTAACCTGCGGGGACATTCACACTCCCACTTAACACACTAAACTAGCTCCGAACCCTTCAAACGTTCAACCTTTCATAGACGCTAATTAATAGTCCGGATTGATTGTAACGTGGTCGCCCCTGTTGATGATACATCAGTCAGGCGAGTTAGCTTCTAAATTACATAATGGCTTTTTAAACAGCCTGGCTGTATCAAAGCATGCGCCTCGTTAGTTTAAATAGAGCTTTGAGCGTTTATCGGACATTACAGCTCTTTCGGGTGACTCTTGTATGTTCTCCTCCCAAACAAGGACACCGTGCCTGCTGCCATTTCGACGCATGGTAGTCATTCGTGTTGCTAATTTCCTTTATGCGGAGTGGAAAGAGATTGGAAGTTTTTCAGGCGAATGTTTATCCGTTACGCCTGGTATGATTAATGGTGCCTGCCGACGTGAGACTATACTGTGCGGAGTTTCTATCTTGATTAAAGCGATTAACCTGAGATCGGCCTCCAATTACAATCTCGTCTTCATGTTTGTCTTCGTACTCGTCTCATCAGGAAGATATATTAAGACCTTTCTGTTCAAACTGTGGCGTGTTTTGAGGGCCAAATTGGCGAGTCCCTACTGCTGTCATCCCGACCGTGGAGTTACACAGATCCGACCAAGCTTCAAACATCGTGTGTGTCCTCAAAGTAATGGGTACCTGTATAACTAAATCCACTGTATACATCCATGCATCCTTGGTATATCACAGCTAACCTTCACTCCGAAGACGGCACCTGAAGATGATACATAAGAAAGCCACACCATATAGAACTAAGGGTAGATCTGGCCAATTCTGTCTTCTGTACACCCACACTGAGAGGGATACAATCCATTGTTGAGAAACTTTATTTCAGGAATCCGAAAAACGTGTCCCTCTCTGATCATAGGCGCCAAAAGCTTAACATGATCGTGATTTTATTGGTATTGTGCCTCACCAAGTGCTTGGATGCAAGAAAAATGTAACGCAAACTCGCGACATTCTGAAACTACGTGCGCATCAATTTAACGTATTTCCTGAAATAGTTGTTACAAACACCATTCATTCGGTTTGTCCTTAAACTACCAATAACAAATATGTCGTTTGTAGCACTGCGCATCCATTTGCCATCAGAACTATTTTCGAATCCTATCATGCCTGGGACAGACGGAGCTGCGATCTGATCAACAGGGAAGAAGATAAAGGGATTGTTCACCCTGAAATTAAGTTTATTTCAATAAAAGCAAACGCATGAAAGAAACATACTAGTGAAGGATTAATGAAAACCCGTCAAAGGATTAGAAAGTTATGATCTTTTAAACGTATGTTTTGTGACGTCACGTGCGAAGTGCCCTCCCATAATGTTGTGTGCAGGTTTTTTTTCTTCAAACATTTCCATACTTTTACCTGTGCATATGATAATTCATTAGAAATACATTTTTACACACACACCTACATGACAAAAAAAATCATTCCGTTGTCAAAAACAGAAAAATAACACGTTATGTAATCATATTGTACACAACATGGGAGAGCACCTCGAGAGCACCTGGAGAGCACCTCGCCTGTACCCAGGAATGTCAAGGTAAGTGTTGTACACGTGCCTAAAGCCACGTTGACATGATCACGTGGCCACGCAAACCACGTGACCAGTCAAATCGAATGGAATTAACAAAGAAAGCACCATACACACATAATCCACTATTGTCATTAAGGCATGAGGCAGTGGCGAACATGATTAAGTTTAAACTGCTTCTGTAACTTTTCAAAATCCGAGTAAGAGCCAAACGGCAGTAACCTTTCAATTACAATCGAATTCTGAATCCGCTCAAAATCATGCTTCTGCTACATCGCTTTAACCATTTTAATCTTCCGATTTGTTTGTGTAAAATAGCATGTAAACAGGGTAATAAAACCTGTTGCCACGCACGCACACTCCCTTTATGAATGTATTGAAGGTAACATTCTTTAGACGCCTCAGGGCACATTGGGAGCACACATGTCGTTAACAAATGCAGGTGTCTTAACCGTTCCCTTCTCCCTCCGAATCAATCGGTCTTGTGACATGTTGTGATATTGCAAGGAGCGCCGTGTCTAATATAATGGTATATATTATGTCTTGATCTCGGTGCAATTCACAAGTGTATTCATTATGTATGAAGTGAAATACATAACCATGAGACAGCCGTGTTCGCGACAGTAGTTGTCCAACCGGCTGACTCACCAATGCAGTATTGACAACTCACCAACATAACATGCATAATGGAAATACAAACATGATGTCTCAGAAGAGATTCCACTACACTTTTTTTGCTTTGAAGGAAAGAAGAATCAGAAGTTAAAGGGGTACTAAATTAGAAAAATAAATTTCCACTAGTCTATGTAAAATTATCCTCTAAAAACGAATTTCACATTCGTTTGCCACAAAAAAGTCTCATTTTGACGACAATTTGAAAAAAAACCGGACACCTCCAGTGACCTCAGAGAAGTCAAAATTCCATAAATGCCAAACAGTACGTTACCAATGGGAACCCCAAAGCTTGTCCGAGGTTTGTCCGAGTAGCAACAACTAATAGATTCAAAGTGGATTCCATCCATTGAATCTGAATGACAAGATACAGGTGAATGCAATAACGCGTTACTACGCAGTTAGGGGGAAGGTTGTGAATACATTACGAAAATGGTCTATTGGTGACTTCCGTACACGCCGTTGGCATTTATGGCATTTTGACTTTTCTGACGTCACTGGAGGAGCGCGTTTATTTTTCAAATCTTCGTCAAAATGAGACTTTACTGCGGCAAACAAATGTGAAATTCGTTTTCAGTGGATATGTTTACATAAATTAGTGGGAGCTTATTTTTCTAATTTAGTATAAGCCTTTAATTAGGATACAATTATGAAGAGGGTGGGAGAGAAAGAAATGGTCCGATGTGGTGTGTAAGAGAGAGTGGGGTGTGTGTGTGTGTGTGTGTGTGTGTAAGTGCGTGTGTATGTGTGCGTGCGTGTGTGTAATAGAGAGAGAGAGAGAGAGAGAGAGAGAGAGAGAGAGAGAGGAGAAGATGTGATGAGAGAGACAAGGGGGGCGGGGGGGGGATTCACCTTTCACCATGGTCATCTAGGGAGTGAAAAGTGAGGGCTGATACATAAAATCGTGCGGTCACAAAAAAGGTAGGTCAGCAGGACACCAGACTGACAACGTGGGCATGTACTTAGCTGATGAGAAGATGATATGACCGAGAGGAAAGGTTGCTACATAAAATATTTAACCTCGTGAGTGAGTCTTATTAACTCAGGAGACGCGATAATAGGAAGGGGAGTTGGAGTGAAGAAAGGACGGGTATGGGTGCGTGAGGAAGATAAAGGGGAGGAAGAACACAGTATGAAAACGAGAGCGAGAAGAAGGGGGAAATGGTGAGAATCGGAAAGAGATAGTGGGGTGAAATTCGATTTTGCGAATGGAAATGCGGGTTGGTGGAATAAGAAAGGCCATGGCCACAAAGAAAATTAGAAAACATATAGGAGAAATACACGAATAAAAAGAGAGAAACCATACAAAATAAAAAGATACGTCATCAACAACTGCAGTTCCATCTTGGGAGAAAGCTCAAGAGCTCGAGTTGTTTGGCGGTCGGTCACGAGAGAGATAGGTCAAAAGCGCGCCAAAATACGTGGGCGTGTCTCTGCCAAGCTAACCTCCAGTACCGCATGGTCTCGACCGTACGCCCATCACCACGATCAATATTTCACCAGGCGCATCACCACGAATTCATTCATATCTCCTTTAGAAGTTAATGATCTCACAACAAGTCGTCCAGACTCGTGAATGCATCCGGAGCGAAATCTCGTTGCTGTCTCTTCGAAGGTGTCACGTGACCTATATGCCGGATGATTTCAACCTACTTGTACAAAATAAAGTCACGTAGCCGGAGGGTTTTGAACAGGATTACTCTGTTTGTGGGTGTATGATTGGAATACAGTGTATTTGTTGTGAATATTTTCACAAAAACGACAGTAAAACCTAACATATTCCATATAGATAGTTATTGCACACGGAGTGTCCTACAGAAGGCTTGGTACTCTTTGCAGTATAAATAATATAATACAGCCCATTGTTTCATGAAACAACGTGTTTTCTACATTTAGACGTGATGTAAAGGATGGGTATGATTAAAACACACACAGGCAATATTTAACGATTCATCATTACAATTCAAGGTTATATCCATAGCAGTGTGACAAATTCGAAAAAGAAGGGGCTCATTTTTTTTTAATGATTAAAATATGCATGAGATAAAAACAAAACAAAAAACAATTTTTACTGGTAACCAGTTCTAGCCTTTTTCTTCCCCAGTCACTGTGGTTAAATGCTTTCTGGCAATGACCTTAAAGTGAACCAACTCATCATTCCCACAAAAACCTAGTATTGACTGTTTTTTTCGATCATGGAAATGGCTAAACTATTACCAAACTACTAGAGGTGTAGGACGTTTTCGATATCGTTTACGAAAGGGCCATCGACCCAGCGAAATCCATGGCGAAGGAGAGTTTTTGTCATAATCTGTTGGCTGAAAGTGCCCTCCATTTTCTGAAAATTGTGATATCACCACCGGGTTTGGGGTGATGGGCTGTGGTGGCGGCAGAGAGGAGGGAAGAAGGAGGGGAGGGGTGCAGTAATTCCCACCATATACAGTGACGTCTGCGTTCTTAGGCGAAACATTTGAATAATTCATAACTTGATTCATGATCTGGTGATCGGAAGTAGTCGCGATGAGGAATGCCGTTGAGTATGGTATGTGGATGCCGGATGGACAATCATTCAATCAACCGGCGTGCGTGACGGAGGGGAAAAAAAAGCAGTTACCGCCGACACTACCCGATCCCTTGGGACAAAGAGGGTAAACTATGAAAAACGAACTGAACGTGAACTATAAACTCTCCCCGCACACACTGATTTATACTAAACGCGTGAAATGGATAAGCCCCGCTAGCAAAATGGAAAATCAGCGCTTTTTATCAATAATCCTAGAAGTCGTAAAGTTTTTGCACATTTTGTCATTAATACATCTCCTGGGGTATTTTCTGTATGGTATTTACATATCTTTTGTGAGGTTTAATGTTTCAATGTTCTGATTATGTACAGATAAATAAATACTCTTCTGTAAACAACATTCTTGTTATCATTCCACATACAGTTTTTATGATTATTGCATTCCTTTGTCATGTGCGCACGTGCGAGTCGGATCTACACCCGTTCAATTAACTCCAAGCTTTATAACACAACACTCTCTATTTCCCTGTAATACGTTCTAATTCATGGGATGCTATTCAAGATTGTTAACGCGCAAAATCTGCAAATATGAGAATGAGATTTAATTGATCGCAAATCAAGGTGTGTTCCTCCCTTTTACACTTTACATTTTTGTCGCTAACCTTGTAAATTCCCGACCTTTTTGGAGTCAAACCTCCCAATACAAACCTTATCCAATATCCCACTGGCTTACTACATAATCTTCATGGCAGTGGTATTAAAGTAAACGAGCAATGTATTGCGCGAAAGAATGAATGCACCAGATCGAATACATGTGCTAATAGCTCTTAAGTGCATCCATATTTCAAACAATAATCTCACGCAGTCACCAACCTGGGTCCTGTTGCATAAAACTTACCATTGATGGTAACTTTGCTATCAATGGCAACACTATGGGAGCCTTGAATTTGATTGGCTGTTGAGCAATGTTACCATGGTAGTTACCATTGATGACAGAGTTACCATTAATGGTAGGTTTTATGCAACAGGGCCCTGCACCTGTGTTGTTTTTATTTTTAACAAGTCCATTTCGTGTGAGGATGCATCTCCCTTCAAAGAACATGTAAACGGCGTTGATTCTCGCCGGAAGTTTTGATGTCTGTGGGTTAAGAACAATCAACCAATAATTTTAAAGAACAAAATGAATAGCAATGTCTAATGGGCAGATATAGCTACAATATCATGAATATGCATGAAATGTAATCTTCGTTTAAGGTCAGGCACGAAACAAATGCGGAATGAATCACAATATGATAATTGATAATTATTCCACTTTTGGTGGTATTTCGTACAACTGAATTATAATCCATGAAAAAATACGATTGCAAGAGATCGAATACATATTCATATCGTTTATAAGGTTGCATCTATAGCTCTTTTGTATGACCATAACATATTGCGCTCAATCCTCTGAGTAACACTGATGTCATCCTTTCCATCATTGGTGAGATGTCTACAGTTATATTTTCTTTGTCAGTATTTGTAGAATAAATAGGCCTACACGATGATGGAAGAAAATCGGCGTCGTCCGAGTTTTATTCCACTGACCCGAGTTTCCCCCGGTAATCCAGAAGAATGTCTTCGTGAAAGTTTAAGGGGTGACGTGTCTCCTTTTGAAACACGCGTCGCCATGCAGTAGCCCGTTTTACTGGACTAATAATGCGGTTTGGTATATCCCCATTCACAGCGCAGACAGTTGCGGTGGCTAAGATAACATTGATCACTTCCTTTCAATATCTAGCAATACAATATACATACCACTACATAAGCCCAAACGTGTGAGGAATAAAGGGTAACTGTCGTTAGAAATGAAAGGAACGCGCTAAGAATATCAAATTCCTCGCCTGCTGAACAGAAAATATGCGAGGTTGATTGGTTGATGTGGCCGGAATCATGACACAAATCTTAATCTGTGTGGTCAACGACAAAAGGCGTATAATCTACAACTTAGGAGGTATTCGCTTTCTCCTTCTCTATCAACGTAGGGGGTCAACAATGGCGTATTGAAAATGGAATTTCCTTTGAGATACCTGTGTGTGATGAAGGGGGCTTTGTCTGTCCTAGAAATTAAGTACATGTTAAGAAAAGCACATCTGTAAGTATGACAAATGGAAAGAGAGAAAAGTGGCCACACAAAGACATTCTTCTCTTTCTTCCTCCCTATCAAATTCTTGCGCAAATACAGTCGTCGAGACACAAAGCTAAGCAGCGAAGTGATTATGAACAATACGAGTTACAAGTGAGTTCTGTTTCCTTTGTATTGCTGTGTATTTGCTTTGTGCCTCGCGCCTTTTCTTCATGACTGTTCGCCCGCGCTCCACGCGCCTGCTTGCAGAAATAACTTGGTAAATACACAATGCAATGCAATCACATAATGACACGCAGTTAGAAAATATCCAGGTGCTGTGCATCGTTTCGGTTATGACAGGTACGCTCAGGAATGCGAGCGTAAACGATCCTCGCGGTGCGAGATAAATTCCCGCTTTTTCTGCATGACGTTTATTTGTCCCACACCATCAATATTGACTCGCTCTTCGAGAAAATCAACAACCGTTTGAGATCATTTGTTTATTGTAGATGTGCTCTCTTCAGTTTGATTCGCGTTTGGGAGGATGTCACCGAATCAGCATCCTGATTTGAAAATTGATCCGGGTATAGGAAATTTTGGGTGACGACAGTGTTGACATCGAAATGACCGTTTCAGTCCTCGGGAGGGTAGGGGGAAAATGAGCGTATCATTGTGAACGTCAGATGCAAACAAAATGTTGTCATAACTAGGGACTAGTGCAATTTTTTTTTTCACTAGTGCTAGTATGGAACGTGGCACTCACGGTATATCATATACAAGAACTTAAAGGGACATCCTGGCTTTGGTCACTCATTATTGTTTTAACAAACAAACATTTAAAATAACTAATAACAACAGTCGTTGCAGTACATTGTTTCGTAGTAAGCTGTACAGTGCATGAAATACGAGGATATCATGACCACCCTCTTCGTACTACACAATACAATATCCATACTTCTGTCGGCCTAAATAAACGTGGTTATTGTTATTCCCCACTCAAAGTGGACGTGGTAAACGCCTTATTTTAAATGCAATTCACAATGTACAGCCCTAATACCAAACAAATTCGAAACCTTAGCAACGTTCAATACCAAATTACAGTTACAAATTTGTAATAAAAATAGGAAGGACCAGGCTTATTTCAAATGTCGGCCTACATTCCTGAATGTTTGAGCGTGTTAAACTGTATCATGATTAATACGATTCAACTGCACTTGAAAACGCGTCTTTTATATCAGAAAAAGATAAGTCATAGCTGTGGATTGCAATCTAAAAGTGTGCACTTTCTTTGTTTATAAGGAACTCCCAGAAGGTGTGTGTGTGTGTGTGTGTGTGTGTGTGTACGCGTGTGTGGATTATATAGGCATAGAAGAAAATCAATACAAGAGCATACTTAATGAGGTCAAACCTTCAGTAATCTGTAAGAAAAAAGTGTATTGATTGAACATACATTATTGATCCATCGTGGCAATGTAATGTAATGTAATTCCGCAACATTCCATCTCTTAAACATATTTTTACATCATAAAATCAACTGAAACAAACACATTCCTAGCAAATTTCATTAAGTCTTTATATTTGACAAAACTTTGAACCTGAAGTTGACTTGACTGAGCAAGAGTTTATTTGCCCATATCTTGCACTTTTGACTGAAGTTCACAGCTATCTTTGTCCTTTTTTGAGCGACCAGGCGCAAATAGTTTCACGATGTTCATGGTTTCACAGACACATCGTAAGCTCTGTTTTCTCAACGCACTTCTGTACATGGACAGAGAGAGAGGGGGCGAAGGGGAAAAACGAGAGAAAACACCCGCTGATTCGACATAGCTTGAACTTCGTGGCATTCCACCTATTATAGACCGTGGTTGAATTAATTTGTATTGATGTCAAATATAGAGTGATGTTCTAATAACCCAAGCAGCACTGCTGGAAAGTTTGTGTGGTTTCGCAGACTTCCGAACGCTGGTGCACTTTTGAACTTGACTTTCAAATACCGATGTCGCTCTGTCACCTGTTACTAATTTTGGTGCCATATCGTTCAGATGAGATCCAGTCCAATTCCTCGCGAGAATCAATCGCCAGTTTTCTCTCATCGACTTCTCACCCACACACAAAAGAACCTCTCGCTTGTCATCTTTCTCGAGTTTTTTTTTTCTACCTCAGAATCACCCTCTCCCTCTCAATTTGCGCCTAATCCTCGAAAGGAAATTAAATACTTTTTAAAAGCGTGCTGAGCATACCGCTATTAGTTTGTTTTGTTGTCTGTTTGCGAGTTAAATGAGCAAAATAGTTCTAAATGTTCCCATCTGCAATACAAGCGGCACCGCAAATTGTACTGCTGCGGTTTCAATGGACCACGTCGCCGTTCGCGGTTATTTTTTTTTTTTTCTAATACATCTGTGTCTTTCCTTAAATATTATTTACCGGTGGGGAGGAAAGGGGCCTTAACACCGACACACAATGCATTGTGAAGGATACAAAGACGGAACACATAAACTCGTCGATGAATAGCAAGTATCTGAAATATTTTGATGGGATTGTCTTTTCAAGGTCGAGCAAATTAGACTGAAATAGATCTCTCGTTCAGCGGTGGTTGACCTCAGAGCTCCCAGTCGAGCTCTATAGCTTTCAAATCGAGTGAGGGAGCTATTTCAGTAACAATTACGTGAGCGCAGAAGATTAAAACCAGCAGAAGCTCTAAACGGCATTTTCGAATACTTTATTTTAAAATTAGGCCAAACATTAATCTTTGAAACATAGCACGATCTTGAAATCATGTCATTGAAAAACATGATAAAGAGAAGTTTATATTCCTTCTTGAGTAATCTCCGCAACAACTTCTCGCAACACTCATTATTATCGCAAAAGAAATGCAACCGCATATCAGGCCAATCCTTCAACATAATACCGGTAAGACAATAAGTTAATTTTTCACACTCGTTAACCAGCCTGTTCTGTTTTCATAACAAAGTATGTTAAAAAAAAAAAAAAAAATATATATATATATATATAAAACCCTGGACAGTTACTATTATTTGCGTGCTGTCAAGTTAAAGGGAATAGACCTATAGAGCGGGGCACGTCCGCCCCCCCCCCCCCCACACTTTTTCCCATCTCAATCATTATCAATCATTCACCTTACGCACTCCTTACATTCCTCAGCACCCGTTTCACTCTTCAGGGTAAGCAGATTCACATTAAAAAGTTGATCTTACACCTAATTACTCGCCCAACTACACTTATAAAAGAAAATACAATTGCCAACATGCACTTAAACTTTCTATGCACCGTGGATGCATCTTCGCACACGTAATACACCCAAACACCAAAGGGCAGTTGATTATCTGGCACACAAAGGGTTAAGCCTATAATTAAAATTTCTTGAAAAGATAGTCTTTATGTCATACCGTGCACACCCATCTCATCTTGTATATAGATGAATGGTAGAGATGAGAGACCAACAAAGACACCAATGACGGAGTACAGACGCTCTCCTACGCCACCATAATGTACGCCGAAGCTCCTCTCTGTTTCTGCAAACAAAGTCGTGACAGAGACAGAAATAGACAGGAGGAAGACACGGTTGGACAGCGAGCTGCCACCCAAAGTCTCGCCTAAATAGAGCAGACACCGTGCGGGGGCTACTGAAGAACCCCCGCCCCTGGACGCGACGAGGAAAGGTCGTGGGTCTAGACGGGAGACGAGATCGACTGTCCTGACGTCATGACGTCATCATGTCCCGGGTATTACATTTCAACCTCATAGGCCTATCTATACCTACACCAAGGTGTCCTCCCGAAAACATGGCATATAGCAACAAATGACGTAATGAGCAAAAACATGCAGAAATGAGACACAATGCATGCTCAATATTAAAGGTGCACCCGGCTTTGTTTGAGTGTGTGTTTGTTTTTTTGTTGTTGTTGCTGATGTTTGTTTGTTGATTATCATATTTATTTTTCTTATTTATTCATTTTTATTCATTTATTTATTAATTTTCATCTACTTATCTCTTTATTTTATTTATATTTGTTTCCTTTCTTTTCTTTCCTTTTTTTTTAAATTAAGTAATTAATTTACTTATTGTTCATATTTTATTCATTTACAGTATTTATTTTCATTTTCATTTTCATTTTGAGGGATGGGGGCTGATTTTAAGTGCTAGCGGGGTGAATTAAATTCCAAGCTCCAAGTTGAGCACTGAAAGTTAAAACTCCACTAATGTGAATACAAATGTATGAGAGATGATCCGGGTATACAACGTCCCCTTCCTCATTCCCGACCCACCCCAAACAGGGGGGAACTTTTAACGTTTTGAAATTGGCGCAATGGAAGTTATGGTTACAATGACAGCAATGATATACCATCATATGAATATAAGGAAAGACTTGTGTTTATGAAATAGTGGAAGGATTTAAACATCAAAATATATGAACTTTCTTTATATCTCAAAGTAGTAATCATTACAGGCTGTAGTCAAGGCAGCACAATTCTGCTGGATTCGGATTTTATTTCTTTTGAACGACTTTTATATTTTTGAGAGGCTTCCGTCCGGATATCCCGACATCAAACAATGACCCTTGGTCATGGCAAAACTGCTCTCCATTAACTGCAAGACCCAAAATTCTTGGCCACTGCAGTTACCCCTTACCTTTCACTAAAACGTATTTCTATCGTGACACCCCCTCCCCCATTTTGGAAGAAATAGAGATAATATCTACGGTCGATACCCTCATCGTTCGATACCCTCAGCACGTGTCACGTGTACATATCATGTACACGTGTTGAGTGTATCAAACGTAGTCGGCGCGCCAAGAATAAGAACGATGACCCATCAAGCGGCCGGCGGGTACCTACCCCTTCATATCCACCATATCTTGCTGTCTATAATGCAGTTATTTGAAGACAATGCCCTCGATAGGAAGGTCGCTATCGATTTGTTTGGGTGCGTCTATCTTGTCTATACCCATGTTGTGTTAATGTCTACGACATCGTGAGATTGACGTCACAGTGAATGGGATGGGTGAGTGTGGGAGTGTGGGAGTGTGGGAGATGAGGTAGGCCTAAAAGGGGAGTGGGGTGGGGTGAGTGGTTGGAACAAACACACACACACACACACACACACACACACACACACACACACACACACACACACACACACATACACACACATTCATGCACATTTACACATACACACGACTACATATACACATACATAGAATTACATATGCACACACACACACACACACACAAACAAACCCCCACACACACACATTGCACATTATTTTTTTCTATTCCATCTTTTCTTTTTGGGGGTCCCAATCAATTTGTTTCAATACATTTCTCTCTCCCCAGGCCACATTTTCTTTTAAATGGTGAATAATTTGTTCTCAATGAATAAGACACCATCTCAGTTTCATTGCGCTTGTCTCCCTCGACTTATCTGGAGAAAAACATATAAAGAAGTCAATCTAAAGAGACAGACAACTATTCCCCACGTACAATTACTTATTCTCCAATTACCCATCTCTCTTCCACCTTCCTTTCGCTCTCTAATTATCTCTCTCTCTCTCTCTCTCTCTCTCTCTCTCTCTCTCTCTCTCTCTCTTTCTCTCTCTCCCAATCTGTCTTTCTCACTCTCCCCTCCTCATTTCTATCTTTGCTTCCTCTTTCATTGATATTAAATACCAATTCCAGTGTTTTTTCACATTTAACAGATCTGCTATCAATAATGTAACTGTTTTTCAGAGCATACAGAATTCAATATCTTTTACAACAATCATGAAAATGATTTCATATAAATTTACTTTGTAAATATATTTATTTACATTGGATAAATTATCAATGGCTGGCATAATTACCTTTGATGCATGACGAAGATAGCTTATTACATAAAATTCAGGATGCAATCCCAGCACTTGAACCAAACATCTTTTTAATAGGACAAGCAATATCAGCCCTCTGGTTTTAGTTTCCAAGGGGACAATAGGGCATCTAGATTTTAAATACTTACATGTTGACAATAATATCTACCATAGGAATAAGCCAATGGGCTCCAAGCATCGTGGCTCTTGCCATGGTGTTTACAATAAGTGAAAGCTACATGCAAAGTGGGCCATGTATGTAGCTCCTAATTTACAGATCACATTAACTAGAATAAATCAGAACCAAAAGGAAATGAAATGATATAAACATGGGCTATTTTTCTCTGCAAAATGCTTTTGACCCACTGGGGTATGGGGAAACAATTTTGAGGACATTCATCTTAAGTCTATGAGATGGTGTCCTTGTTTATCATGATTTTGATTGAATATTGAAATATTATTTTTTTTAAATCTTTAAGATGTAATCATACAATTATAAGTTCAAGCATCTATGGTTAGAGAACCCTTGATGCAACTTAAAACATCATATAATCATTTCCAATTTTAAAAATGCATTTTTTTTTTCGAATGGCAACAAGACATGTTCCATTTTTTCTGTGTAATAGGCCTTTTTTCATATTGTATTACAACTTATGGATGTCATCAAATCTTACGGCTTAGATTAAAGGCAGTGTTCCTTTTTTGCAGGCTTAAATATTTAGTTATATTTAAGAGTTTTCCTCAGAAGAGTAAATTCAAAATTGATTTCAATATAATATCTGTTACACTGTTAATAAACTTATGGCATTTATTTTAAGAACAAAGCGAGCCCAATCATACAGAAGTTTCTCATGCAACATTAGAATCCCATGTCACTGAGCTACATTTCACCTGCTGGGCTTTCATCTTATTCTTGGATTTCATCCAAAGTCTTATAGAAAGTGTGATTGTCTGCATAAGCCATACACTTACCCTTCAAAACATAAAACAATGTTATAGAACTTTCCACAGTTATAGTGTCCAATACAAGATATTCCCTGTATATTCTCCTTCACAATTCAAGCACTGCATATTTTCTGCAAAGGGGAAAAATGGATACTCCATTCCAAATTTTAAGATCTTATTCATTGAAAATATTAAACGGGCTCCATCTCATAAAGATTTGTGATTGATCAAAAGTGATTCCAAGTCCCATCCCCTGTCTCTAATGTACAGAGTTATGATATAAATCAATTTAAATTCTTTATAAGACAGGGCCCCAATCTACAAAATTTAGAAGCAGCATTCAATTCATTTGATCTCAAAGTTGACACATATGTCTCTGAAATGAGATATCGCCATTTGCACAGTTTGAAGCTGAATTTCGAGTCACTTTCCAGGGCCATGTTGTAGAAACCTATTGTACCTTAAAATTGATAGTATATGGTAACATGGAAACAGCTAGAATGCTCAAAGCTGATTGGTTGTTTCCATGGTAGTTACCATTGATTGCAGGCTACCATAATTATAATGAAGTGTATATCATGTCATATCAAGTGTATGTCATGTTTTGGACAAATTAGGCCAAAGGTTAGGGCTAGAATTAGGGTCAGATTCAGGCTTAAATTGTACTACATTTGAAACAAATTTGCGGAATCCAAAGGTACATCTAATGTACGCGAAATTGTATGCATTATGGTATTGCTTCGCACAGGCAGCAGTGTTAGAGAAGCCTTCAAACTGAGAATCTCTTTCTTTTTCATGTCTTGGAGACACCACAACAAAGAGCCAGCAGTGGTGCTGATATCAACAGTGTAATCATAAAGCAACATGGCCCTGATCTCATCGCTCGAGGGGGGAGATGTCCGATTTCCAGCAATGGCCTTGGCATGATACTTGGCGCTAGGTGGGGGCCGTTGCCACAGGACCTTGCTGCTAGCTGTACCAGTCCAGAAAGAGCAAGGAGAAGGAACAGACCAGTAGGAAGAAGAGGATCCATAGTCTTAGACCAGCGTTGTTCTTGATTGCCTGCATGAAACAGAGGAATGGAGCAAGAAGAAAGAGAAAAGTTACAATTGTAATGCAATTGTATCCATTTATGGTGTTAATGTAAGGGGTAGTAACAACAATGATGACCGGCCGTAATCATTGCAGAATCTCTCTGCTGTCATCACCTGGGTCCAGATTTTGCTAAACCCTTTGTGTCCCAGATCAAAATGCTGCTCTACAGGATTTGTGTGTAGCATTTGTAAATAAATGCTCATGTGGCATGCAAAGAGTTAATGACAACAATTTCATTTTGAGATGACTTCTTGGTATACTGAAATCAAACTAGAATGGAACCCACGGTCATGGTATATAGGCACTCTATCGATTACGGTCCCTGCATCTTTACAGCTTCTACCCCTTACCTCTATTTTATCTCGTCTACCATTCCTTAAATGATGTAGGGGGGGTTAAAGAGATTGAAAGGAGGGGATCTTGAATGGGTCTTCATTCTATCTCTTTTCTCTCTCCTTCCTCGTCCCCTCCCACTCTCTCTTTTTCTGCCTCTTACTCTTTATAATATTTCATTATTTTACTCTTTAAGTCAATTCTTTTTCATCTCCTTCATCCCACACATTTACTTTCACCTCTCTATAATGGTCTGGGTTTTGCTTTCATATAAATTACTATTATTTATTTTAGAAATAAATTTGTTAATCAAAATTGACAATCAAGTACCATGGAAACAGCCAATAGTTTTGAGCGGTTGCCATGGTAATGACAGTCAAATTTACGTTACGGCCTTAGACTCACTGCACAAGTCACTCAAAATCTGTAATGTACATATATACCTTTGTCTCTAAGACCATTTTCATACCCTTCGTACAGTGTTCCTTAGCTACCATGGGAACATACCGTAGGGCGTCTTCATTACCTCTCGTATGTCCTGATTGGCCTCCTTGATGTTCTCTGTCGTGTTGACCACAGTGTCCGCAATCCTGTGGATGTCCGCATCCTGCAGATCAGAACAAGAAGAACAAACAAAACAACAGTCACAAATTTAGTTGGATGACATTTGAACTTATTTGAACAAATTGAACAAGATCTAATTCTTCTCATGGGCAAGTTCACGACAGATGGACATCCCTCTCATTTTCAAACGGATCTACCCCCAAATTTATTTTGTTTTCAAAGTTCACTGCATCAGGAATTATGCAGGAACTGCAAGGCTACCATTTATTTTATTTCTTTCTGTGACGTTTCTGTTAATGAGTATATGAACAGCACATAAAATGGTGCAGTATATGTGGGACAACATATAACCAAAATTAAATAATATGGGAAAATCTTAGTTATTACCAATTCTTTTGCAGTTTTTTTCAGTTGGATGTTATTAATTTTGATAAGTCTGGGATTTGAGATCTAACAAACTGATAACTAATCACGGCTGTCTATGTAAATCGAACAACAAAAGTAAGTGTAACGTCACTTACATAGCCCTCAAAATACAATAACAAATCATTTAATATTTTGACATATCTTAACCTAGTAACAAACGTATATTTACACATTGAACTCATCACTCTGTCCAATCAGGGACATGAGGTATTTCAATTTTACTGAACACCCTAAAATTGCATGTCCTTTTCGTGTAGCGTCAGTTACCGACACATTTTTGCTCACTGAAGTGTAACAAATGCAGTTGCATTGAAAATCTTAATATCAGTTTATACACCAAGGTTAACTTTATTGACTGTATCGATAACAAACTCCAGTTATTTGTAGCAAGAGAGAAACACACATTGAAAGGTGTGTAGAATTGTGCCGTGTAACATCAGTTACCGTGACAATGCCCTCATGGTAATCTGCTTCAGCTGTCTATTTTTCTGTGACATTCACAGATCAGTAACACACTACTTTCCCTGTTTCTCAGTTAGATTTTCAAGCTTTGCCAACCCTAGTCAAAGTAAGGATGCAAACATTTGATATGATACAGCAGTTACCAATTGTGTGTGGCTTACTTGCAACCTATAATGCATTTGAAGTTTATTCATAGCCTCTTTTCTATTGTCTGTACAGCAGATTACATGGGAGTCACGCTGCTCTGTATCTGAGTGGACAAAAATCAGCCCGCGGGATCAGTTAGTGGCCGTGTTTATCAACTTTTCAGAAATTTAAATGTGTTTCCAAAGGCCTTTACGAGCGCGTTTCCAAACGCATTTCCAAACGCGTTTTAAACAAGGCATTAGCAATATTGTGTCTCGCCCACTTGCGAAAATAACCAGAAATATCGCGATCTCCGTTGCTCCGCAAAAGAATTGTATCCCTGGCTGATTGTGAAATATCTGCCATAGAATGTAACATTCCATAAATGAGAAGGGCTATTTCACGCAATGCTACTTCCTCTATCTACTCCCCCTCCCCCACCTTCCCCCTTCTTTGAGATGGAATAAAAAGCTTCCACCAAGTTCTATTAGATTAGACAAAGACAAAACAGGATGATAATCAGTTGCACAATAGAGGAGGTACCCCCAGTGCATCTATGACCCAAGTTAGGTTGTAATCCAAGCAACCTATGTGAAGTTATTTGTCAAAAGAGAGTCTTGCAGGTAAACTTTAACGTATGACCTCAAATGACCTTTGACCTTATCCTGTGACCTCCAACAGCACCATAACATGAAGGTACCCCCAGTGCATCTATGACCCAAGTTAGGTTGTAATCCAAGCAACCTGTGTGAAGTTATTTGTCAAAAGAGAGTCTTGCAGGTAAACTTTAACGTATGACCTCAAATGACCTTTGACCTTATCCTGTGACCTCCAACAGCACCATAACATGAAGGTACCCCCAGTGCATCTATGACCCAAGTTAGGTTGTAATCCAAGCAACCTATGTGAAGTTATTTGTCAAAAGAGAGTCTTGCAGGTAAACTTTAACGTATGACCTCAAATGACCTTTGACCTTATCCTGTGACCTCCAACAGCACCATAACATGAAGGTACCCCCAGTGCATCTATGACCCAAGTTAGGTTGTAATCCAAGCAACCTATGTGAAGTTATTTGTCAAAAGAGAGTCTTGCAGGTAAACTTTAACGTATGACCTCAAATGACCTTTGACCTTATCCTGTGACCTCCAACGGCACCATAACATGAAGGTACCCCCAGTGCATCTATGACCCAAGTTAGGTTGTAATCCAAGCAACCCATGTGAAGTTATTTGTCAAAAGAGAGTCTTGCAGGTAAACTTTAACGTATGACCTCAAATGACCTTTGACCTTATCCTGTGACCTCCAACGGTACCATAACATGAAGGTACCCCCAGTGCATCTATGACCCAAGTTAGGTTGTAATCCAAGCAATCCATGTGAAGTTATTTGTCAAAAGAGAGTCTTGCAGGTAAACTTTAACGTATGACCTCAAATGACCTTTGACCTTATCCTGTGACCTCCAACAGCACCATAACATGAAGGTACCCCCAGTGCATCTATGACCCAAGTTAGGTTGTAATCCAAGCAACCTATGTGAAGTTATTTGTCAAAAGAGAGTCTTGCAGGTAAACTTTAACGTATGACCTCAAATGACCTTTGACCTTATCCTGTGACCTCCAACGGCACCATAACATGAAGGTACCCCCAGTGCATCTATGACCCAAGTTAGGTTGTAATCCAAGCAACCCATGTGAAGTTATTTGTCAAAAGAGAGTCTTGCAGGTAAACTTTAACGTATGACCTCAAATGACCTTTGACCTTATCCTGTGACCTCCAACGGTACCATAACATGAAGGTACCCCCAGTGCATCTATGACCCAAGTTAGGTTGTAATCCAAGCAATCCATGTGAAGTTATTTGTCAAAAGAGAGTCTTGCAGGTAAACTTTAACGTATGACCTTATCCTGTGACCTCCAACGGTACCATAACATGAAGGTACCCCTAGTGCATCTATGACCCAAGTTAGGTTGTAATCCAAGCAACCTATGTGAAGTTATTTGTCAAAAGAGAGTCTTGCAGGTAAACTTTAACATTTGTGACGGACGACGGACGACGGACGGACGACGGACGGACGCCATTTGGATCCCTTAGTCTCGCCTTCACCTCCGGTGGGCGAGACAAAAATGGTGCATTTATCAACTTCAAAGGCCTTTATGAACGCGTTTCCAAACGTGTTTCCAAACGCGTTTAAAAAACAGTGCGTTTATCAACTCGATCGCGTGTTTCAAAACAGCTTTCCAAACCCCATAATCAAAACACCTTTGTGTTTATCAACTCGTTTAAACGCTTTAAAAAAATTAAACGCGTTTGGAAACCTTAATTCTACAAAAAAAAAGAGTTGATAAACACGCCCAGTAACTCTCAGACCAGTTGTCAAGTTACTGTAGAATTGGAAAACGATTAGTCTTCTTCAGCCACACCCTTTTGTAATCCAAACCATACCTGTGGCTATAGACATTGGATTGATGCTC
This sequence comes from Arbacia lixula, assembly GCA_963669155.1. Classification (NCBI taxonomy): domain Eukaryota; kingdom Metazoa; phylum Echinodermata; class Echinoidea; order Arbacioida; family Arbaciidae; genus Arbacia; species Arbacia lixula. The sequence continues at coordinate 22,733,676 of OZ022584.1, forward strand.
AACTGAACAGCAGAAAAGCAAGGCCCAAATTACTGATAATAGCAATACAAACTGCTTCAACCCATCGATGATCTTTCACCTTTGACCTTATATAGGTTGCAGTCAGCAGGAGTGGGGATTCAAAATTTGTCCCAGCTTCAGAAATGTATGCACGCATAGCAAGAAAGGTCATGGAGTACCCAACCTACAAAAGAAAACTGGTCAGAAAACTAAAACTGCAACAAAGTCATATGGAATGTGAAGGTTAAAACTGGTCAAGTTTCAGAACGCCACTTGTTGGTTTCGTAATGTCAACCATAACCGTCACATGATGATTGGTTATTAAGGTCGCGTCACATGATCACGCAGGTCCCAGCATGCCCCTGGCCCACGTGCAGCCTTATCAGCCCTGCCGCAGCCCACCAGCCCATATCAGATCCTAGTATGAGAGAGTCGCATCACAGGCAGACACAATCAGGGCCACACATGGCCAGATGATATTACCCGGTGGACGCCCCGCACATGCCAAGAGGTTGCGAACTCACTATTTGGGGGGCAGGGGAAATCATTCCATCTGCATTTTGATCTCGTCTACTAAAATGGCTGGAGCTCATGATTTATTTTTTATAAAATCACAACAAAATCTCCACAAAATTTGAGTACCATACAGAAGTCACTTGTACGAGAATCGTTGATTTAAATGACTTTTTTTCTTTTTATAGATCAATGTCCCAATTGCATAGATTGTAACTACATGTATGATACCATGACAGTAATTACCATAGCAACACCTACAATGTCCAGTACTCATTGGCAGTTTCCATGATAGTTACAATACATCCAATTACAATTATAACAAATCTTGGCCCAAGCAACTTGGCCCAGTGCCAATCTTTCTAATGCAACTTTTAAAAAATGCCAAATTGAGGTCATGTCCTCTTGGCGTACCTATACACATAGCAATATTGGTCATTCAAGGTCAGAAACATTAAGAACTGGTGGAACGAGTCTAACATAATACAGTAATTCTTGCATATTTCAAGAGTGATTTATTGCTCTGAGGCACCCAGCGTGGCATTCCTGTTGGTCCTCGGCCACCTACGGTAGCTTCAAATTCTCCGCCGATTATCAAGCTTGACAACCACCGACCAATCGCATGGGTGGGACACTTTTATTCTCACATCATGTGATGTTTATTTTTAAACATGCCACATCCTTCACCTCTTACATCTATTTGTCACAATCCTTTTTGGTACACAAATTGAAATGGAGAAACAAACAGGAAAACTGGAAATTAGCAAATACAGAAAGAGACAACTATAACTTCATAAAGTCATTCTGGAAAAATGTAATACAAGAAAAAATGCAATTTGAGATCACTTCCAAAACATGTTGACTGGTTTATCTAGGGAACCCATTTTAAAAATGATATGATATGATACGATACTTCATTGAATGTCTAGGAGGGGGGTATTTGTGTTTTATTCACATTACTTCTGATCAATTTTGAGAAAAAATAAAACAGTTATGTATATTCTTTAGTTAAAATGTGATACAGTGCTTTGTTGAAGTACAAGTGTATTGAATCATTAGATGTATAATGTACAAACACTGTATGGTGCTATGAGTCTTTGACTTGTAAACAAAACACTTCTACATGGCATTTACACAACTAAAATAATCATGTTTAAGACACCTTCAAAATAGTTTCACACCATTTAAAGGGAAAGTCTACCCTGAAGTAAAGTTAGCAAAAAAATTAAAAACAAACAAATTATAGAAGGTTTGATAAAAAAATCTGTAAAAGGATAAGAAAGTTGTAATGACTGTTTTAACTATGTTACGTCACATACGAGATGCTCTCCCATATGTTATGGACTATTTTTGTTTAGTTTTCTCAAAAGGACTTCATGATACCAGTGCATTTGACTTATCATTAGACACATATTTTTGCACACATACACTACAGCTCAAAGGAATTGGCATAGGGAAAGGGAAGAAAGGGAAGGAGCCGCATTTTTAAAACGTGGTATATTTTGTCCAGTTCAGCATGAAACATGATGCTTTAGCGTAAAAAGCATCATGTTTCATGCTGAACTGGACAAAATATACCACGGTTTAAACTAAATGTACAGGCATGTGAGTGTACTCAAAATTGATACAATTTGAATTGAATGTATGTCATCTCTCTGTCATTCATCTAATAAGACAACAATTAATTGAAAGATACGCATGGATGTGAGCTCAATCATATGGTACATATATCTTTTTTTGTATGATTTCATTCCTGAATTCTTAAATCACATTGAAAACAAAATACCTCAGACAAATGATTGTGATTTCTGGCCAAGAGAGAAACCTCAGCACCTCCAATCAAGACAAACATAACACCACTTACATTATTGACTGGTTTCAGAGTTGAAAATCAGATTCAGTTAATCTATCACAGGTTGAGGAACATATGTGTAGTTTGAAAATATATTTGTTCCTAGTGCTCTCAATCCCAACTCTCAACTTTTTTGTGTGTCATATGAGACCTTTTTCACAAATAATACATATTACTTGTGGACAAGTCATATACATGTACCTTCTAGTGCCTTTGTTAATGGGACAACTTGAGCTGAGAAAACAAGGTTTGGGGGCCAGTGATCATATTCTCACCAATTCATAACGATAAATATCTTTATTAATTGGCCCAATTTACATCAAACTCGTCCGTTTTGATATGAGGGAATTTGTTGCTAGGGTTCTGCGAGCCTTGGAAGGACTCAACAATGACCAGCCTACGGGCAGCAGGGCTCGTGCAATATAATCTCAATCTCATTAGGTGCAGGGATTCAGGAATATATATTTATCTTTCTGGAGGGAAAATAAAACAATTTTCATGGGTGTCTGATTTTCACAAAGCTTGTACATAGTTAAGATTGCCTCCTTTGACGAATGGAGCTAACATGATAACTTTATTAAAAATTTTAATTGGAAATTGCTAATGATATGCACGTATGACATAAGAGGAAGGGTATTATGCAATTCGCCCATCAGCGTATTGGTTATTTGTAGCCATCGTCAAGGACACCGATAAAGGTGGTGAAAAGAGGGGAATAACACGCTCATCTCTTCATTCTATTCCTGAAGTTTATCTTACAATTGACCCTCCCCTCTTGCTTCTCCTCCTCCGCTTCTTCTTTTCCACATCACTGACTGATACTTTCATTTGTTTCCCTCTTCCTCTGTCACTTTCTTGTCATTTTCTTGTCTTAGCTTTATATGATTTTCTTCTTCTCCCCCTCACATTTTTCCCTCTACACCTTAAGTCCTCCCTTCTTCTTGCTCCCCTTCTCCCCTTCTTCTTTCTCTCCTCCTCCCTCTCCTTCATTGGACGGTATAGTCAGGGAAGGTGGTAAGACGATCAAAACTAGGACTGATTTCCTGTTGTTCCAGTGGTATACTAACAAACGGCTACCTCAACCAGGGAAGGTTTAAATTGAGACGACAGCACATCCAGACACAAAATTGGTATGACGTCAGTAAGTTCATCAATAGCAGGAGGGGGTAAAAATAATGTAGGTGTCACACAAGTTTGAGGCTTCTTTGTCCGTTGCTCTCGCTATTTTTATATATCACCCCTCCGCCCTCTCTCTTTCTCTTTCTCTGTCTGTCTGTTTCTATATCTTGCGAAATATTTTTGCTCTTCTGTTTCTTTGGCACTTTTAATTCTTTACTTTGTTCACTGAACTTTGTCTGTACAAATATTTATTTCTTTCTCTTCCTGTTTATCTCTCTCTGTCTCGCTCCTTGTATGTACTATACCATCTTTCTATCGATCTCTCTGTCTCACTTTGTACTTTTGCCTGTTTCAAATTTTCTCTCTACTACATGTATGTAATTTTTCTTGCTTTCTCTCTCTCCCCCTCCCTCCCTCTCTCTCTTCTTTCTGTATCCCAGCTCTATCTCAATCACCCACTCTGTGTCTCTTGTATCACTTTCTCTGACTCTCGTTCTATTTCCCTTCCTCTATTCCTTTCTCTACATTTTTTCTCACTTCTTCCGTCCTCCATCTCTCTATGTCTCTGTTGACACTCTTCCTCTTCATTCTGTTCTCTGTTTGTCTCTCTCTCTCTCTAACTTTCTGTTTCTCTTGTGATGTCTGTTTCTCTCTCTCTCTCTCTCTCTCTCTCTTTCTCTCTCTCTCTTTCTCTCTCTGTTTCTCTCTCTCTCTCTCTGTCTCTCTCTCTCTCTCTCTCTCAATCAATCAATCAACATGTATCTCCACATGTTTCATGTCTATCTATCTCTTGATAATTTCAGCTCACACTCAATCAGAATTGTGATATAAAACAGCAGTGATGATCATGACAAGCATTCTTAGCTTTCTCCCTGCTTCAAGTAGAAAGACAAAGCTCTGGTGCCAATTGAAATTTGGTGACGTTGTGGCATTAGTGACAATAAAAGCACCTGTTGGGCAGGACTTTGTGGCTCGAGCCTGTATTATTAAAGTTGCTATTTAAGACAATCCTGTGGTTATCATTATTTCTTTTTTACAGATATTTTCTTTGTTATATATGACCACAGTAAAATGTGCAAGTAAATAACACATCTGATATATACTACAATTAGGTTAGAGATTTAAAAACAATCCTGCTCTATTCATGTTTTGTTTAAATATAAAATCTTCACCTCATGAACTATTTGTCTTCATTATGCTAGTATTTCAGTATTTTGATATACAGGTCTCTCCATGTATTCTCTATTTATATTCTTTGTGTATATGTGTGGTGAGGGCAGCAGGGGAGCGTATCATTGTATATACTTTCCCATCATGTGTTCCCCTTTTTTCTCTACCAGAAGCAAGAGATGTTAAAATTGGGTCAATAGATTGACAGTTCAAAGAGTAATACTGCTCAAATATGCCACGCTAGCTTGGTAGAGAGTGATAGGCCTTAGCAACTACTTCATGAGAATTGGAAAGACTACCGGTACATAGGTGCATTTACCCGATATGTACCAGTCAAGAGGCTGCTCTATAAGTTGTGTATCTACAGTGTATTTCTGATGCTAAAGTGTA
>OZ022584.1:22743719-22831219 GCA_963669155.1 Arbacia lixula
ACTTTCCATGGACATGTTTCTTGGGAGAGAGCGAGAGGGGATGGGAGAGAAAGGGGGAGAGAGAGATAGAGACAGTTTAAGAAACACAGTGAGATTGCAAGAAAAAGACAAAGAGAGAGAGGGTGAAACAGGAATATATAGAATACGAAAATTGGAGAGAGAGTGATAAACATTCATTGAGATACACAGAGAAAGTCTTGGAGAGAGAGAGTGATAAACATACATTGAGATAGACAGAGAAAGTCTTGGAGAGAGAGAGTGATAAACATACATTGAGATAGACAGAGAAAGAGAGAGACACTAACAGTTTGAGACACAGAGGGTGAAAGAGAGCAGCTAGAGATACCATGGAAGAGAGACATATAAGGGGATATACAGAGAGATCACACTGAAAAACAGAGCAGTAGAGAGAGACAGTAAAAGAGAAAGACAGAGGGGGAGAAATGAAAAGTGACAAAGACATTGGAAAAAAGAGAGAGAGAGACAAGAAAGGGAGAAAGACAGGGAGAGAGAGTGACAGAGACACTGAAAAAAAAAGAGAGACAGAAAGGGAAAAAAGAGAGACATACACACTGAAAGAGTGAGATAGAGAGCTGATGAAATATCAAGGAAGAGAGGGAGAGTGACAGAGAGCCACTGCAAGAGAGAGATGGGGAGTAAGAGAAAGAGAGAGAGCCAGTGAAAGAGAGTGACAGGGAGTAAGAGAGAGAGAGAGAGAGCCACTGAAAGAGAGACATGGAGTAAGAAAAAGAGAGAGAGCGATTGAAAGAGAGAGACATGGAGTAAGAGAAAGAGAGAGAGAGAGCCATTAAAAGAGAGAAACAGGAGTAAGAGAAAGAGAGAGTGACAGGAAGTAAGAGAAAGAGAGAGAGTCATTGAAAGAGAGTGACAGGGAGGAAGGAAGAAAAAGAGTGGCAACAAGTGCAACATAGAGGGCCACTGAAAGAACAGCAGAGAAGAAGAGAAAGGGAGAGAGACTGATGGAGAGACAGAGACAGAAAGGAAGAACGAGAACAGAGAGACACAGAGTGTTTGATGACATGCTGTCCTCCTGCTCAGTCACTACCTGTCAACGTCTTCTTAAGCAACGCGGCGAAGACAAAGGAGTCGCGTAACGTCCCTCTCCACGTGCTGTCTTGTCTGCGTACTCCAGTTAACTCAACTTCCCCCCTCCTCGTTATCCCCTCTCGCAACCGCCCCAACCACATTTACGTCACCTCTTGCGTCGGCAAGTCGCCGTAGCGATTGCCCTCCCGGTGCAACGCAGCCCCTATCCCGACTAATTAGCCAGTTGCCTGGGTAAGCGCTGGAAATTGCTCCTCGCTGTCTGTTTGCGCAAAGAATAATCTAGGACTTGTCATGACATCACTCAGCGATACTTTGTCTGTGATTTCAAAAGTATCACAATCAATCAACAGACCTCCCTCATCTTCAAGTAATATTTAACTTATGACATGGAAAATATTGTGATTGCATCGCAATCTTCACCTCCATATATATCTCCATTTTACATCTCTGTAATAACATTGAAATTCAAGCTTTTCCTTGGCCTTATACTCATAAAATTAGGCTTACATATATTGATTTGGAAGGCTCTTAAGACCGCATTGTGCTATCTCCTTTACAGTTTGAGACAGGTTTCCTGAAGTTGCAGTTGGAGATAATGTATAAGTGCCTTTCAGTGCAATTCATGCACATGCAGCAATTCTGATCTATATCACGTCCCACATGGTTGAAAGTGTGAAAGGTAGCCATTCAGGGTCAGAGTACCACCGGAGCCTCCTTACCTCCTTGTTAATACTTAATGCTTTATGTATTCTAATTAGCCACTTATAACTTAATGTATTCTTTAAGACAGGGTGTCCCTTTGCAGGTCAAAGAAACACAGTTTTGTAAAAACCACAAAAAATGGAAGAAGCTTCTGTATCAGAGCTTTACTCCCAATAAGAGAACTGGAAACTGACTATAAAATCGAGTTGAGGACACTCGCTAGATTTCGAGGAGGATTTGAGCCGGTCGTCGAAGACCTATGGCCTAGAGACCAGAAACAGCTGTGCGCTATGCTATCAGTCCATTTCACAGTGCATGCATTCAATGGGAGAGCAATACAGGTCTGCATCACACGCTGACAGGAACAATACGACTATGAATGTGGACTGTGGTTGGTGCGTTTTAAACGCAAACATGGAAAGTTTTTCACTTTTCCTGAAAATGTTCATGAAGCCATGACGGTGAGATTCACACATGCTATCATTAGGGTATACTGCAGATTCCTGCTGAGTTTCATGACTTTAGTAAATGGGTCACCCTGTCTTTTGTGTCCACATGTACTTATTACTTAATGCATTCTAAATATCTTCTGGGAAATATATTGCAATTAGCCGTGTACTCCAATAGTGTAAAACAAAATGAAGGGATTGGCATTTCAAGGATTAGTTTAATAGTTAAGTACTTTCACAAATTAAAGTCCCAAATTAAAGATGACATAAAACGCCGGCTTTTTGTTGCAACAGTTGAATCTGTCCTGCTCTATGGAGCAGAGACATGGACACTCACAGCCCAACAAGAGAAAGCACTGGATGGAGTGTACACACGTATGCTTAGGATAGCTCTGAATGTGTCTTGGTGTGACTTCATACGAAATGTCAATTTATATGGTGGTCTACCAAAAGTATCAAAGTGCGTAAGAGGAGAATGAAAATAGCGGAACACTGTGTGAGACGCCCTGAACTATCTGCTAATCCCCTCACACTCTGGGAGCCTAAACAGGGTACTGCAAGAAGAGGGAGAAGTCGGGCCACTTACATTAGCGTACTAAAGAATGACACTGGCCTTGATAGCGTTAGTGAGCTCAGGACAGCCATGATGGATAGACAGGTCTGGAGGTGCAACTATGTTCATGGAACCCGAGATGGCATAGGCTGAAGCCTATGCATGCCCTCGAATTAGTAGTAGTAGTAGTAGTAGTAATGGTTTATGGTACGTTGATAGACAAAGAAGTCTACAAATAGATCAGCCTCTCCCAGTGATTCACCACTGTGGTAATTATGATCATGATACAATGCAATACTTGGAGTGCACCTGACTAGGAACGTGGTGAGGAGGCGAAGCTCCTGATATGTTTTAGGGTGGCATGGCTAGATAGCATGACCGCCAAAAAGAAAAATCAGCTTCCATCTTTTTCTAGAGTACAGTTCGAAGACCAAATACGTCTCAAAGCTCGCAATGATCACCCTGGCTTTTGCCAAGCAGCTGTACGGATCCTCCTCGCTATACCTACAATTTTGCTTGTTTACCGGTAACATTCATGAATACTAATGATAGTAATCACAAATGTTCGTACAGTGCATATCACAAGGGCATAATTGCACACCTCAATGTGCTTGATTATTACGCTAGCTGGAGCCAAGCGGCCGTATTTAGCGCTAGAAGCTAGTCAATCTTATCATATCGGGAATACATCCCCTGGGTTAATAGTCACTTTCAGCAAAGCCCCTTGTCCAAGGGTGTACCAGTACGCACAGGGCCGGATTAGAACCAAGGATCACTCTCCAAGAGCTAAGAGCTCTTACCCAGGGAAGAAAATACATGGGGGCTAGGGGCGATTTTGCCCCCGAAATCCTTTTTTTTTTTTAAAAAAAGAGCCCCTACCAGTACCAGACGTACCGGTATGTCAAATTGTAGCCAAATCAGCTAATGTGCTCATAAAGTAGTCCCCGAAAATCTTGAATGAATTTTTTCCTTGCTCTTGCCCCTATACCACAGAGCTCTTAAAGATCCATTATTTCATCATCAAAATAGCACAGCACACATTGACAATCCTATGACATTTTAGCATCTGGGTACTTCTAAAAATTTGGTATCCTATTTGAGACAAAAGTGACGCGTTTTGCAGGATAACCAGGGCTAAAGGTGCGTCTTCATTAGCCCAATGTGGCGAAATAGCTAGCTAGTTCTGATCAGGATAGCCTAGCCAGATCACGAAATAGCTAGCTATTTGGTCGAGAAAATTTCCCAAGAAATCTAGGGCTCGATGGAGCTCGCTCGAGCTAGCTCGAACTAGCTCGGAGTGTCTTCATTAGCCTGAAAATTTCTCGATCCCGACATGCATCAGCGGGCACGAGGCATTGTTTATGTTAGGTTTTTATAAGAGCATGAATACGAGCTCACAACCGAAGTCACGCGGTCGTGGCCTAGTCCCGTCGCACACTGGGTATGTGCGAATATCGCGATAATTTATGCATCCTGAGTTTCGAGCTTACGTATCCTAAGTTTCGAGCTAATGAAGATGCGATTGCAACTTCAGGCTAGTTCCCCGGATCAGCAAACTAGCTCGCTATTTCATCTGATCGGGCTAATGAAGACGCACCTTTAGAATAAGGTTACTAGCAGGATTGAGGGGCAGTGCAGTGACCTTGAAGAGTGACAAATCACTGGTGAGTACGAAAGGGCAGTAGCACAAAGAGGTGCTATCTACCTTCAATCTGGAGCAGAAAGAAGTAGCAATAGAAATTGATTGTAAATTGCAATATTGATCATGGACCAAGAAATATAGTATGGTATACAATTCTTCACTAATCCCAGCAAGAGTTATGTGACACACACACACACACACACACACACACACACACACACACACACACACACACAAACACACACACACACAAACACACACACTCATACACATCCATAACAGGTCTATATCCTGAACCATGCAGGTGTTCTGCACAAGTTCAAACAGTACATGTACATAACTGCTCTTGCTACATGACTGCAAAGCTATCTATTTTCTGTTCCACATGAAGCCACTACATAGCCTAAAAATTAATCAGCAAAAGAAAGACAAATACAACGAAGGACGCAAGCTAATCTCTTTGTTGAAGTCCACATGATTGTAAACTGTAAATAAAGAGCATGCTCACTTCCTCCAAGAATTGATATTTCCCTCTGTAAAAAGAATGTACATAGAGCATTCCATGGAGAGAAAGAAAATTCCTTAATTAGCAGCAGGGATACATTTAGTTGGCATGACAACAGTCTTGAAAGTTGGTTTGTGGTAGTGCCACATGACAATCTACATGTACATGGATTCCCCAGGAGATACCAGGTGTTGGTGACATAAATGTACAGCAGCTAGTGAGAGCTGCTCTAAAAAGACATCGCTTGGGATAAGGTCATTTAACTTGGACAAAGCCACAGGGACAGCTTACGGTTAATGACAGATACATAGAAGACAGGCAAACATAGTGAGAGAGTGAGCGAGTGAGAGAGAGAGACACACACAGAGAGACAGACAGAGACAGAGACAGAAAGAGAGACAGAGACACAGAGAGAGAGACAGAGAGAGAGACAGAGAGAGATATAGAGAGAAAGAGACAGAGAGAGAGACAGACAGACAGACAGAGACAGAAAGAGAGGCAGAGAGACATAGAGAGAGAGAGAGAGAGAGAGAGAGAGAGAGAGAGAGAGATAGAGACAGAGAGACACAGAGAGAGACACAGAGAGTGAGAGACAGACAGACAGACAGACAGAGAGAGACAGAGAGAGACAGAGAGAGACAGAGAGAGACAGACAGAGACAGAAAGAGAGACAGAGAGAGAGTGAGTGAGAGAGACAGACAGACAGAGACAGAGAAAGACAGAGAGAGAGAGAGAGCGAAAGAGAGAGATGAACAGACATAGAGTCACAGAGAGAGGGAGCAAAACATCTGATGTCTGGTTTAATTTATCTGATCAAATCAAATCTGAAAAGTTCAACCAGATGACTTCAATACGACTCAGAATCATGAGCTTATCGGCAAGTGTGACAAGGACAGAAATAGCTACATTTGGAGCTTTGTATGAATGGAACTAACAAGGAAGTGTCCAATGAGCTCTGAGCATCTGACCTGTTGCTATGGCAATCACAAACAATGGCAACTTACAATAAATGTATAAACCTATGACACAAACACTTACAATACCCATGACTTGCAAAATGCAGTATGGAGTGATGTCATTTCTGCACAAGCTCTCACTTTTCAGTTTATTATGATTGAAAAGGAGCCATTAGATAAGAAAGTGTCTAAAAAACAGGTGACGGAACATTCATGTAACCATCAAACCGCTCATAAAATCTCCACACCATACATTTTCACCAACACAATAATTATGAACTTCATTGGACACTTCAGTTCACAGCAAAAGAATCACAGAAGGAGTATTGTTTATCTTAAAGTGTAGATGTATAAATAAGCAATCCACTTTGAATGGGATGATAAAATTCCAATCAGTCAGTGACATGTCATACACATACATCAAGTTTCTGCCATGTGAGCAACTTATATACTACAATAGGGAATTAAATTAATAGAATACCACAATTAATGCATAACTCATTGCATTCACTTAAGACACAATAGAATGGAGGGAAAATTTGAGAGCATACCTTGAGATACTACTTAAGGAACCTAAAAAATGATAAATATGGTAGTTGTGATGTCTCATTACGCAGGCAATTTTTCAAGAGATCTAGCAGAAGGTTGCGATTTTGCCAATAAATCAACATTCTTTCTTTTGTATTATATGACACATGTCAATCTCCAAGTTTTTGTCAAATAAGTATTAACAATTCTATGATGACTCTCTACTGCTCAGGAGTGTACAAAATGTTCAGGATGATAATTTTGAGGATTTGTGATTTAATCACTAATTACTCCTAATGTGAATCTTTTGAGGGCGAATAACTTTCAGCAAGTTTCTCAAATGGACAATACTCAACATGAATTTAAGACCATTGGCAAGACAATTATTGCACACAATCACCTTTTTGAAGGCTTTTTGTCTTCCCAGTACAGTATACTCCCTGCAATGTATGTCATCTGATAATAACACAATCTAATTAATGCATACATGTAGATCTCTAGTCTCAGTCTTCTTATCAAGCTGCAAGCTTCACAAGGCTGCACACCTGTAATTCAACTTTGGGTAAAAATCACAAGTATATGAAAGATGACATCATCATTCAAAAAATATTCATTTAAAATCAGCTGAACATCTTTCAGCGATTGTTTTCATATAAACATAAAGAGTGATTATTATTGCTTGAGACCAGTGCAATGGTTGAGCACAGATTAGTTCATGATTAAATTCATAAGGATTATATGAAATCAGGGATTGTTTTCATATAAACATAAAGAGTGATCATTATTGCTTGAAACCAGAGCAATGGTTGAGCACAGATTGGTCCATGAGTAAATTCATGGGGATTATATGAAATCGCACAAGCACCTAAAATTTTAAGCAAATGGTCTGGTAGCCTCAGCTTCAGGCTTTCAGCAAAATATCAGGCTAAAAGACTTGACCTTCGAATTTGTGTGCAGCAAAGCTCAATTAATAAGCTATCTGTGACAAAAATATAGCCTAATTAATATTTACATCCATTTTTAATGATTTGGAGTAACTCTCATAAGCCAATGGGGAAATGATTACAGGTGTGTAGCCATAAGACCGACACTGTTTGCAGCCTATCTGTAGAGGGGGTAATTCACAGCCATCTTTACACACTCAAGAGGGCAAGTTCACAACAAATGGAGATCCCTCTCATTTTTCAAACGAATCTACTTCAAAACTTATTTTGTTTTCAAAGTTCACTGCATCAGGAATTATGCAGGAACTATAAGGCTACCATTTACCACCTTAATTTCTTTCTGTGACGTTTCTGTTATTGAGTATATGAACAGCACAAAAAATATATGTGGGACAACATACAACCAAAATTTAACTATATGGGGAAAAACTTAGTTCTTACCAATTCTTTTGCATTTTTTTTCAGTTGGATGTTATTAATTTTGATAAGTCTGGGAATTGAGATCTTACAAAATGATAACTAACCATGGCTGCCTATGTAAATCAAACGACAAAAGTAAGTGTAACGTCACTTACTAACTTGGTCATGAAAAAACCTATTATAGCCCTCAAAATACAATAACAAATCATTTAATATTTTGACATATCTTAACCTAGTAACAAAGACCTTTACACATTGAACTCATCACTCTATCTAATCAGGGACACAAGGTATTTCAATTTTACTTTTTTGCAAAAGTCTGATTTTACCCAAATTTCGCACCTTTCATTGGTTCTATGAGTCACTAACAATATATGTACCCTTGTTGATTTGAATGCCAAATAAGAGGTTGAAATACTTTTCTTGCAGATGGGACGGCAGACCCCATACATACATGTACAACAGCCAGGCAAGGGGAGGGGGGATAGGCCGAACATCCTACAAATGGAATGGCAACCTAAAAAATAGCAGTGCCATGCCACTTGAGGCAAAGACCAGTACAACAACAACAACAACAAGCAACTCTCCAAATATGTACACATACTTTTAATGAAGGTGGGAGTAAGATATAGGAAACGGTCAGACATTCACAAAATGATATATCATGCACATAATATTTCAGTAGCATTATGAATATGAATACCTCCTGCATGACGTAAAGAAAGAGGTACTCTCATTCTGCTCTTTCACAATCACACGTACAATGTCAACAAGACAATTACTCATGGCCACTTAAAACAAAGGAATGACGCACTTCAATAAGGCTTCCATTTATGGGCATTTATGGTCTACAAGGTAAGGGGGGAGAAGTGAAAATGATTACGGGCCGTTATCATGCAAGAACTATCCATCATTTCATACCAGGTGCAGATTTGTTTAAATTTCAACATTATTTTGAGATTATTCCTTCTAGTTATTCTGAACTTAAAATAAGTAAATGTCCCATGGACTTTTCAGCCACCACTACAGCTTAACTTTAAGCAACAAGGATTGATGGCTGTTAAATGAATACATCTCTAACTTCGCAATCAACGATACAAATAATATTTAACAACCTGATGATAGTATGATGTACTACCTGTACAACAGGTTCTCCTGGAATATCGTATATTATATCTTCATCTTTATCAACAACCAAGAACAAAATGCCTCGTGCCATTTTGTGGCACAAGCAGAACAATTATGGCATTTCTAAAAATGAGTGCTTTGTATCCCAATTTAAAGGGCACTAAGACAATTAAAGCAACAATCTATGGAATGATGTCAAAGTGTATGTGCGGTGGTGGTGGTGGTGGTGGGGGGGGGGGGATATATTGAATCTACCAAGTGTGCTTTATAGATTGAACAAATGCGAAGAAAAGTGCAGAGTATAACTGATGTCCCTACTGCATGAAGGAGTATGCTCATAGCAAAATAAATCCCTAAAGAAACATGAAACTTACAAACAACAAGTTAGGGGGTTTCCCTTAATTGCATTTCTCTATCTTTGTCTTCTTATATTATAACAAAGGGCAAATTCAGGTAGCAGGATGTACATGTACAGGCCTTCACATGTTTTAATGATCAGTACAGGTAATTACCCAGTATACAAACTTTAAGGAGAATGAAACACCCAATACAAGTGATTATTTCTTATATAATGCATATTATCTTCATATAAGATACAAACCTTAGTCTCAGAATAGCATAGTGAGTTACGTCACAATGTATAATGTACATTTTGGATGACAGTGTACATCACAATCAATGCAATTAGTGATTTAAAAATAAATGTGAGATGATTATATTGTTATAAATTTGTGTTAGTTGTACATGTAGCCATTAAATGAGATGCAGTCTATGTGCTTGTGAAATTCCTCCTTGGTGAAATCAACATTGCGCAATGTGTACTGCCAGGAAGATTCTGGAATTTGAGTGAGCTATCTGGGCCAGGTGTTATTTACAAGAAAGAATGTTACACCTAGCTGGGACTCATTAGCATAATAAAGGAGACACTGGCTGGAGTGTGCCTGTGGAGTTCAGTGAACTTTTGGGCCAGTGATGACTCACTGTAATCTGGGTCAGGTCAATATTGCTTGTCATGTTTGCAATTATAGATACAATAATAATAATAACAATGTAGAACTTACTAGATGTATTGAGAAATTTCTAGATACACAGATGATAGAACGTTCTAGAATGTACAGATTGTGATATAGGAGTTGTTTTGGAAATGAACTGAGAGTTTTTATATCATCTAGCTCCAGTCATGCACCTGCGGTAATAGTAACCTGCATTAGAGTTATATCATCTTAGCTCCAGTCACCTGCATTCTGTTGTGACCTTGGCTCGATACACACTTGTGGATTTATACAAGGATTTTCTCTGCATGGATAATTACCTGCCTGTTAAATAGTGCTTATGAGATCCTGCCTGTGAAAGCCTTACACTCCGTGGATTGATATTTGACCATCTTGGATCATCTATTTACACTTGACTATTTGGAATACCTGCTCTTCAGCGTACAACATTGGGATCAACATTGCGATCATAATTTGGGAATACTGGATCGGATTATCAACTGGACCATCAACGGGAGCCGTGGATTCATTTGACTTCAGTATCCTCCAGCATTGTAAGATAACCTGTACCCATACACTGTAAAGTAATTGATATACATTATGTAACTGATATGTATTGATATGGAAAGTGAAAGCTTGTCTTGATTTACCCCATATACCCCATATAATAAAGAACACGTAAACTAAATATTGGTATCATTTTGTGCGATCATTTCTGTCGTGAATTGATTGTAACAATATTTGCTTACAAAATGGTGCTTTGTTACCTTATATATATATAGCAAATTATTAATTTGGCTGCTTCATTTTATGTGGTATTCATACATAACTGCTATGGGGTTTCCTCTTTGGTTTCATTCATGTTTGACTTATATATACTGTCATTATGATCAATACCACAGGCAAATTTAGAGGGAAGGTTCTAGAGCTGCCTTCAATATATTTATGAACATTAATCAGATAAATTACAAACTTAATGATGCATAATTTGTTTGTTTGCTTGGTAGCAGAATGGATGATTGGAGAAAAAGGCCTTGGCAGGGGACAAGCTAATGAGAGCAGCTTGTTGTACAGAAGTAACTGCTTCTTAAAATATCTTACATCACCTGAGGAACAAAAACTGCCTTTGGCTTTAGAATGGCTATGTACTATATGCGCTGTGATTGCTCGCAAGGGTTTTGGTTTTGTTTTTGTTTGTTCAATACACGGATAGCCCATTGACCAGCACACTAAGAGTACGCAACTGGCAAAGGTCGTCTGGCAAAGGTCGTCTGTCAAAAAATGCACATGCACATACTATGGAATAATGATGAACATGAAATACGTCTTAAACCCACAAATAAATATGAGAGCATATGGTTACATTTGAAGTAAAATTTGTACCCAAGGAGAGAAAGATGTGGAATACAGCACAAGAGAACGAAAAGAAGTCATGATTTACTAACCTGTTGAATAACTTTGTCAGCAAAGATTTCCTGCAGTTGAGTGATCTCCACCACTTTGCCTTCAATTTGCCTGCAAAATACAATGTTAGAAGTTGCTCACATTTCTGTCAATTGATAGAATCATGTCCCAATAGAAACCATTGATACAATGCAGCTTCTCTCTCCCTTGAACAGAGAATGAGACCCTATAAACAAACTAATTTGAATCAAAGTACATGGCTAAAATAAAAGCAAATTGAGAAAAGTTTCAGGAAATTATGCACACTATATTAATAAGCAATCATAGAAAATCAAAAAGTAATTATGGCTTTTGATATACTTGTTTCGTCTTTTTGTTGTTTTTGTTTTGTTAATGCTAGTTTTGTTGGTGTTGTTGGTTCAGTACGTGTTTTTAATATAATAATACCAACTAATACTAAATACTAGGGAGAAGCTTCATACAGGTCAATGACCCTACACACTCGTACACTGCTCCCATTTTACAGAGCCCGCATATATGCAGGCTGGGGTTTTTTTTCCCACTCAGATATGAAGCAGCATGACTCCTATTCAATCTGCTGTCAAGACAGTAGTCAACAGGCTGTGAATAATCTTCAATACCTTATAGGACACAATTAAGCCACATCCCTTTGGTTACTGCAGTTCCATGGCAAATTTTGACATCCTGACTGGAACAGGGTTCACAAAGTCAGAAAATCTAAGTGAGCAACAGATTAAAGATGGCCCGTCCCTTTTACAAACATCTGCAAACTTCATGAAAGTTTGCACATATTTAGCACATATCTTTGGAATACCAACTGTGAAATTTTAAAGTCAGAGGTACTATAACTCCTGTAGAATAAATGAAAATCTAACTAGTTTTCACTGAGATTTGAATTTTTTCGTGGTACAAAATAAGAAAGCTCGATCAATTATCAAAGATTATTTCCTCAAAGCTGAATGTTACGCTTTGTCGATTCAAGGGGAAAAGTTATATAGCCACTCTCTCTCAAATGATGATGTATTTCTTTGTGTTATGTTTATCTTCCTTGATGTATTTGTAAAAGATGTTTCTATTTATCAACATCATATCTATGATTTAAGTTGTAAATAAATTAAATTAAATTAAATAATGCCTATTGCTGAATCCTGACAATGCACCTTAAAAGGCATGAGCATTTGCCCATCTAAAACATACTCTAATGGACTTGGCATTGTTCTTGTGTGAGCAATGCATAAACGAGACAATGCCCAGCACATCCCTTGATCATCAGACAAGAGCGATTAGGGTGTCTGATGGGAATACAAGCATAACAAATTGATCGATGCAAACATTTAAATTATGTTTCATAGAGTACATACATACATACATACATGGTCAATGATAGAGATGATGTGACTGTTTGTGTTTATCATTTCTTAATCTTTTCTGGATGATACAGAAATTTAGGTCAGAGCTGGTGGACAGTCTCCTCTTCTATCCATTACTTGAATGTTAATGTGAGTTTTCTATAATGTAAATGATGCATCTAATTATCAAATTGTTATGATTGTCAATGTTATGTTATTGTTATGTCAATGTTTTGTCATGTTATGTTAAGTTATGTTATGTTATGTCAATGTTATGTCACTAAAATCTAGCCGAATTGTCCCTACGGCGGACTACTCATGAATGTTAATGAGTCAGATGAAATGAGACTCTTTCGGGTATTTGTTTCCATGTTGTCGTGTCTTGACCCGTGAACTAGAAATAGCTTGCGTGGTTAAGTCGCTGCCCGGTAACCAGTAGACTGCAGGTTCAAATCCCGTCTGGTTCCAAGATTTTTGTCTGACTTGTTTTTCGTTCATTTACAGGATGGAGCACGCTATCCTTACTACTGGGTGTATGCCTAAAATTTCTTTGTAAATTAAAATGTTATGTTTGTTGTTTGATATACCCAGAGCCCCTTGGGAAGAACAGTGGTTTGCTCTCTGATGGGGCTATCCTGGTAAAATCAATCAATGAAAATAAATAAATGAATAGAGAGAACAAGGGATGATTTACATTGTAAACCAGTCTAGATCAGTTCTGGTTGCTAGAGTATACATGAGCAAAACAAACATTGTTTTCAGGGACATGTATGTATAAAGTGTATCTCTGGACAGGGTTAACAGATCATGTCATGATGTGTACGTTTAACCCTAATACTCCCGGGGTATTTCAAAGCTTGTTATTACCGGGGGGGGGGCCATTATGGCCCCCCCCTGAGATCTCGGCCATGGGTCGCCCGATTGCCTCAAAATTTTGCACAAGGGTAAAGAATTATGTAATCTACAAAGTTGTATAGCTAAATTTACGAAAGTCCTTTTATTTTTTTTTTAACTAATTAATTTATGCTAATTTATGCGAGAAATCGTAGATTTTGGTATTTCTCACTAAATAAAGCCTCAGGAATAGTAATTTTTGGTACAAATGTCTTTCATAACTCCCTCATCAATTCTTGAAAGAAAAAGATAATTATCTCTTATGTATTTTATTGTTTTTCAATTTTCTTATGTATTTCTTTGTTTTTCGTCAAGATTCAGATGCGTATCCGTGGGTGTGGGTGTGTGTGAATGTGGGTGTGTGTGTGTGTGTGTGTGTGGTAATTATTTACACTATTTGAAACAATGATAACACTTAGAAAAGTATTTACATAAATTGGAAAAGCTCCTGATTTTATCCATAGGGTTATACACAGTCACATAGAGAAATAGCGAAATTTCAGTGACATGTGTTCGGTAAACGTAATCTGACACCCGCACGGTAGGTCCGATCGCCATAAATTTGGTACCAAAATGTGCGGGAAGGATCAGAGAAAAAAGTCAAGAAATTTCGTTTCGAAATATTGAGGCGTTAGGAAGTACCGACAAATTTTCGACAGGGGGGGGCCATAATGGCCCCCCCCCGGGAGTATTAGGGTTAAGCCTTATTTGGGCATAATGTGTATGTGGAACACATTAACCCAGATTGTGTGATCAAAAGCGTGCTATCATGGTGCACACTATTATAACAATTGTACAACAATGGCCCTTGCCATACATACTTTTGCTCATAGACCGCTTTGAATCAGTTCAGCGAGTGTGAAATCTACACAAACTCAAACAGAGCTACCAACATTGGAATTCAACCATCAGTAAGATTTGGGGAAATTTCATCAGAAATTAGGGAGATATCTATCAAATGCATACAACCTAATAACTATTATCTGTTAATAGATGTGGTCAAATCCAATGCAGTAATATTTGCCTATTTTCAGGGAGTCTCCTGCAAAATTAAGGAGACTTGGCAGCTCTGCTCAAATGGTCAAAAATTGCGTAAAGTGGTCTACGAGCCATACTTCAGGACAGTTCGGGCACAATTCATAGACTACTGGAATATGTAAATCCAGTCCAAGAAATGTTACCCTTTAACAGCTCCAGCAGGAATACTCATAAATTCAAGTTCACAACTTTCTCTTCTCTTTTATCTTATTTGTTATTTGTTCGTTGAATTACCAATATCATATTTTCACGGGTTCTCTACAGATTCTCAGAATTGTTCAAAACAATTACCATTACAACTCTTACTAGCAAAATGTCATAGTGCATCATTATAATGTTTGTTTTTGCAATGCATGTACCGGTATATGAATTATATCCTGTAACATTTCTGAGAATCCTACTGATATATCACAATTTGCTGGATGTTTGTGGATTCCTTTAATATTCATGGTGGCATCCATGTCGAGCAGACATTTTGGGTCACTATTTGTAAGTCATGGTTAAGGATTGGCCTCTCATGTATAAAGTTTTTCCTTCATCAAATATATCCCACGAAATAGCTCTAAAAATTATTTTAAAACAAAAATTACATGCAGATTTCAAACCATTGTCTTACTATTGCAGAAAACAAGGGCGGGTTTAAATATTTGGTACTTACACAACTTCATTTCTTTGACGAGCAAGAGGGACCCACTACCTAGAAGGAGTAACTACATACCCTTTGTTTGATGTATGTTCTTTTCAATCGTTTGTCTAAATAACTTATTTTTTAAGTGGAGGGCTGTGCATTGTGTAAACAATCATATCTGCATAAGAGCTCTATATACCAACATTGACAACCAATTATAATTTCCAAAAGAGTGGTGTACAACCTTCTTTTATTACAGAATGATCACTGCATATTGAGACACTTTTGGAAAGAGATTAAATCCCTGTTTTACAACTCATGTACATACCTCACTTCGTCAACCAGGCAGTTCATTTCATTGAATAACCTCTGGTTTTCTTGCTCAAACTGCATGGAAAGAATAAAAGAAATAAGAGAGGGAAATGAATAATAACATTAATAAAATCTGAAGGAAAACAAATTAAAAGCACTTTTACACATAAAAGTGTGCTTGTTGTATGATTCAGATCTAAGCAACATTATTTTTTTTGTAAAGGCAATGAATTTACATGCGGGGAGCACAACTTTCAGTACCTTTTAAGTAAAATATCTCCATGATTCGTTACAACACAAACTTGTTACAAGTTGTAAGATGTGCTACCATATATGAACAGTGACTGTGAAAGTTTCCACTTCAATGTCAATGAAGATAGAGGATCTTGTAAATATGTTTAATGTTATATATTACTGTTAGCATGATTCCTGTTTCTTTTCACCTCCTGCAATGCAGATTGTCAACATTGCTAGCCTGAGCGACGCAATCTACTTGACATTGAACTTGAGCATTCAGTAGCTCGAAGCAAAGAGTTATAGACTCATTTATGTTGACAATCATCTTGGCTTTGAAACTTTCCTTGGACGGCAAACCCCAATTCCAGTCATGACTGCCATCCCTTGCCCAGCACCTGACTGCACGACCACTTGGCCGGCAACAACGCCAGCTGAGGTCCTCACCCGCTTGATCGACCTTCACGCCCGGACAGCCCACCCCGCCCCTTCCGCCGGGGTACCAGCTGTCACAGTCAAGGCCGAAAAGGTGAAGAGGCCTACAGTCACAGCTGCAGGATCCAGCGAAGAATGGGCCTATTTTCTGCTCCGCTGGTCTGATTACAAGGCCGCTACACATCTCACAGGACCAGATGTCATCTACCAGCTACTTGAGTGCTGCGACGATAATCTCAGGAAAGACCTCACAAGGACATTTGGGGCCCTCGCATCTCAAGACGAGTCCACGGTCCTTTCCCGCATGAAAACACTCGCAGTTCGCCAGGAGAACATCATGGTCGCGCGGGTCCAGCTGCAGCAGATGCGACAGGACAGGGATGAACCTGTGCGAGCATTCGCAGCCCGCCTACGTGGCCAAGCAGGCATTTGCAACTTCCAGGTAACATGCCCCTGCAAGCGGGACGTGGACTACAGTGATGCTATGGTAAGAGATGCCCTCCTCAGGGGGTTGGCAGATGAAGAGAAACGCTTGGATATCTTGGGTGAGACAAGACAGGACATGACTCTTGAAAACGTTATCGCTTACGTCGAAGCGAAGGAGAGTGGAAAACGATCTGCCAGCCGCATCCTAGCAGAGGCCCCAGCTGCCACCGCTGCCATCACCAGCTCATATCGCCGCCAAACGAAGAGCCGCGTCCCGGGCCCACCCAATCCGGTAACCCCATCACCACCCTCCTGTGGCCACTGCGGGAAACCAGGTCATGGACGCAGCAAGAAAGAACGGGAGGCGCACTGCCCAGCCTTTGACCACACCTGTTCCAAGTGCGGCATCCTCCACCACTTCGAGGCCGTCTGCCGGAAAACCCGCAAACGCCGGCCGCCGACAGCTGTCTCACCACCCTCACCAGACGATGCCACAGCGATTTTCGACACGCTTTGCTCACTTGACAGCCCATCCCCCGGTGCCGGTGGCACCATCCCACTGGAACATCATGTATACAACAACCTACTGCATACCTGGGAGAAGCGATCTTCTGACCCACAGCCCACCGTCACTATCAGTATCCGGGCTCTCCCGTCTGACATCCGGGCTCTTGGACTGTCATCGCGCTTCGTTCGTCCGACACCTGCCGTCGAGTGCCCAGCTATGGCAGATACAGGCTGCCAGTCCTGCCTGGCTAGCACCTCCCTCCTGCCCAAGCTCGGACTTAAGAGGTCTCATCTGCTCCCTGTCACCATGCGCATGACTGCAGCCAATGAGAGTGGCATTGACATTGTGGGTGCCCTGGCACTCCGAGTCTCAGGCGTCTCCCCATCGGGACAAACCGTGGAGACCCGCCAGATCGTTTACTTCAGTGATGTGCCTTGCCGCCTTTTCCTCTCTCGGCAGGCTTGTGTAGCCTTGGGACTCATCCCACAAGATTTTCCCACATTCGGCAACCCACAGTCACCTGCCTCTCAGACAACCGCCTCGCTCTCTGCCTCATCGTCACCCAAGTCCGACCAACAATGCCACTGCCCGCCACGCACCATGCCTCCCCCACTTCCTACAACATTGCCCCTCCCCGCCACTGAGGAGAACCGTGGAAACCTGGAGCGCTGGCTCCTCGACTACTATGCCAGCAGCTCATTCAACGTATGTGAGCATCAGTCACTCCCCATGATGTCTGGACCCCCAATGCGCCTCATGGTCGACCCGGAAGCTCGCCCTGTCGCATTCCACACCCCGATACCCGTTCCAGTCCACTGGCAAGATGATGTGAAGGCTAGCCTCGACCAGGACGTCCGCCTTGGGGTGATTGAACCCGTCCCGGTCGGCACGCCAGTGACGTGGTGTCACATGATGGTCATCTGCCCCAAGAAATCAGGCAAGCCTAGACGTACTGTTGACTTCCAGCCACTCAACAGACATGCTGTCCGCGAGACCCATCACACCCAATCTCCATTTCACCAGGCAAGAGCCATCCCACCCAATACCCACAAGACGGTGTTCGATGCGTGGAACGGCTACCACAGTATAGCCCTCGATGAGCGTGACCGGGACCTTACCACTTTCATCACCCCCTGGGGTCGCTATCGGTACCTTGTTGCCCCCCAGGGTTACATTGCCTCCGGTGATGGCTACAGCCGCCGCTTTGATGAAATTGTTGCAGATATTCCCCGGAAAACCAAGTGCATCGACGACACACTCATGTGGTCTGACTCGCTTGAAGAGGCCTTCTTCCAAGCTGTGGAATGGCTTGATATCTGCGGACGAAACGGCATCACCCTCAACCCCTCCAAGTTTGTCTTCGCGCAACAGACTGTGGAATTCGCAGGATTCGAAATCACACCGACCACTGTTCGGCCATGCCCCCGTTACCTGCAAGCCATCCGTGATTTCCCCACACCGACCAACATCACAGACATTCGTAGTTGGTTTGGCCTGATCAACCAAGTGTCGTATGCCTTCGCTTCTGCAGATCGGATGCTCCCATTCCGTGCCCTCCTAAAGCCTGGCACACCTTTCGTTTGGACTGCACAGCTCAACACCCTGTTTAAAGACTCCAAACATCTGATCATCAGCGAGATCCACAAAGGAGTTGAGATCTTCGACAAGACTCGCCCTACCTGCCTGGCAACTGACTGGAGCAAGGACGGAATCGGCTTCTGGCTACTCCAAAAGCACTGCTCCTGCTCCTCCCTCAAACCATTCTGCTGCAAATCCGGCTGGAGGATCACCCTCGTGGGGAGCCGCTTCACGTCAGGCGCCGAATCACGCTATGCTCCAATCGAGGGTGAGGCCCTTGCAGTTGTCGACGCCCTGGACAAGGCCCGTCACTTTGTCATTGGCTGCTCCGACCTCATCGTGGCTGTTGACCACAAGCCCCTCCTCAAGACTTTTGGTGATCGCTCCCTCAACGACATCCCCAATCCTCGGCTTCGTAACCTGAAAGAGAAGTCCCTGCGGTACCGCTTCCGGGTGATTCACATTCCTGGGGTCCGCCACGCTGCTGCTGACGCCATCTCCCGCCACCCCGTTGGAGACCCTCAGCAGTTGCCACTCCCTGATGACGTTGCGGCCTTTCAGATGCTTGACACGGCCTCCACCCCCCAATCACTACCTCATGGATTCCTCCATGCCATCCGCACCCCTGCTGTTGCCACTACCCAGGCCTGCACAGCGAAAGCCCCACCACCGACGGAAATCATCAAAACTGTCACTTGGGACGCAGTTCGCCTAGCCACCTCGGATGACCCTTCCATGTCTGCACTACTGCAAATCATCGAAGACGGCTTCCCTGACCAACGCCATCATCTCCCACCGGAACTCCGCCAATACCACCAGTACAGAGACTTCCTCTCTAGCTTCGATGGCGTGGCTCTATACCGTGATCGCGTTGTCGTTCCCCCCTCCCTTCGAGACCGCGTACTCCAGGCCTTACACTCTGCACATCAGGGCGTCACCCAAATGTGTTCCCGGGCAGAGTCCTCGGTCTTCTGGCCTGGGATGACCCCAGCCATCACTGAGATACGGTCACGATGTTCTCCCTGCAACCGTATGGCACCCTCTCAACCAGCTGCACCCCCCACTCCGCCCGTTTCCCCAGCCTACCCATTCCAGTGCATTGCTGCTGACTACTTCCACTTCCAGGGCCATCACTACCTAGTCATCGTTGACAGGTACAGCAATTGGCCGATTGTTGAAGAGACTGCTGCTGGGGCAAATGGACTCATCACTGCCCTCTGTCGTGTCTTCGTCACCTACGGCATCAGCGATGAACTGTCATCTGACGGGGGGCCTGAATTCACGTCCTCCGCCACCTCCACCTTCCTCCGCAACTGGGGCGTACGCCACCGGATCTCTTCAGTTGCCTTCCCCCACAGCAACTGCCGTGCTGAGGTAGGTGTGAAGACTGCCAAACGCCTCCTTACCAGCAATGTCACCGTCGATGGGAGACTCAACTCTGATGGGTTCCAGCGCGCCATCCTTCAATATCGCAACACGCCAGATAGGGACACAGGCCTGTCACCCGCAATGTGTGTCTTTGGGCGGCCTATTCGGGACTTCATCCCTATCTACCCTGGGAGATACAGCCCTCACCCCACCTGGCGGGACACTCTCCTTACTCGGGAGGAGGCCCTACGGAACCGACACATGCGGGCCGCCGAACGCCTCTCTGCCCACACGCGGCACCTTCCCCCACTAACTGTTGGGGACTCCGTCCGCATACAAAACCAGACTGGCCCCCACCCTACCAAATGGGACAAGACTGGGATCATCGTTGAAGTCCGGCAATTTGACCAGTACGTAGTGCGCGTTGATGGTTCTGGTCGTGTCACCCTGCGCAACAGGCGATTCCTGAGGAAGTACACGCCTGTCATCCCTCGTGCACCACTCGGCATGCTCCCGACCTCCCCTAGCAGGCCACCTTCGGGTACTTCTGAACCTCCCCACCAACCTGCCCCTGGGGACCCCACTACCTCAGTGCACCTCACGCCGCCTCCACCAGATGCCCCTCAGGCCGCCCCGCCCTCTCCATCGCCAGCTGAGGTATGCCCGCCCCCACCTCCTCCGGAACCTACCTGCCCACCACCGGACCCGCCGAGCCGACTTCCCAGGGCCCTCAAGTCTCTCCTCCCCCACAACTCACCTGGCCTTAAAGAACGCCACGCCCCAGACACCTCCTCGGTACCCTCTGCCCATGGACCCCGCCGTTCTGCTCGCCTCCGGTCTACTGCGGTCCCCGACATGTAGCAGCTGTGTGTTCATACACCAGGATTTACTCTTTGATGTTTGGAAGGACATTGAATAACTCAAAGACTGGGGGGGCATAGAGGATCTTGTAAATATGTTTAATGTTATATATTACTGTTCGCATGATTCCTGTTTCTTTTCACCTCCTGCAATGCAGATTGTCAACATTGCTAGCCTGAGCGACGCAATCTACTTGACATTGAACTTGAGCATTCAGTAGCTCGAAGCAAAGAGTTATAGACTCATTTAGAAGAAAGACAGAGAGCGCACAATATCTCCATTAATATTATAGAAAGAATACACCTGGTAGTTCCTTTCTCTATTTTCAAGACCAAACGTGACTTACTACTTCCATTTCCTCCAACGAGAGTTCATCTTCTTCCTCTTCATGCGTATCCTCAATGTTCAGCAGCCCCTGCCCTACAGTGACAAAAGAAAAATCCAGACACACTTTATTTTCTGTGAAGTGTATGGGGAGGGGGGGTGTTTTATTTTCGTTAACTATGAGCAAATCATTTCGCGCACAGATATTTTCATAGTTGACGACATCACTGATCTGTCTGAAGCTGGTATTTCCATAATCGATACCCCTTCAAATTCCATGCACATTGCCCCCAAATATCTGGTGCTTACTTCTTACTGCACAAGTCTACACACACAAAACAACTGGAAGAAAACATGCATCCATTGCTGTGTGCTACTACCCTATATCCTTGAGCAAGTGTGCGCGGCAAAAAAAGCAGGACAATTTTCACACCTCAAACAAATTCAATATTATGTGGCAATATTTTTGCATTTTGTTAAATTACAACCCAAAAGTGCATTGTGAAAATAAAACGCTCAAACAAAAAACAGCTCATAGAGTATGTTATTCTTAGATTATCTGTTAATTGTGGCCCAGGCTAAAAGATTCTTGTCACCAGTGAACCAATCTGATTGGCTAATCAATCTCATACTTTCTTGAGAAGGAGTGTTGGCATGACCAGCTATCAGCACCTTTATCTTTCAGTAATATGATAAATAAAATGTTATTTTGTGTGAAAAAAAGAACATTTCGTCATTTCCTGACCCTGATCTAAGCAAACCCAAAATACTATTCTTTCCCTTAACTTATGTTAAATAGTGAGTCTTTGCACCCTTCCAAAAAAATCCAGGTACAAAATCCAGGAATATGTTGCAAAAAGACATGAAAGATCTATCCTTTTACCATCACTCTAAAGAGCAATATGTTATTCAAAAACTTTTCTGAAGTGCTTGATCTGAAGAAAATGGGATCAGGGTAAAAATCTTGCAATTGTTTGCAGGGGCTATTTTTGAAGCCTGATAACAGGAAAAAAAGAACCTTCTGCTTTATATGACATGAGGAAAAATGACTGTTCACAGGGGAAGAATGAAGCTTTATAGCCTATTTCTAAAATTCACAAAGTTTTAGATTAAGCATTTTAAGCAAATGTTGTGGTATACAAGATCCAGTATGCATTATTTTGGGGTGTACGCTTCAAAAAGCTCTAATAACGAAAGAGCACATTTTGCATAGTGTTTTAAATTCACTCTAGTTACCATTGTTTCTACCATGTTTAGACAGCAATTTAATCAAATTAATTTAAAGAAACTAAAGTCTAAACCATGGTAATTTAGCACCATTAATCATAAACACAGGCATTAATTATTGAAGTGTATCAAGCAGACTTTTCTGCTTATATACCTGGATATTTGCTTCAAGGTAGCCCATCCCATTTGCAGACCTAATTCTGAAAGTTCCCTGACTTTGTCATCATTTGGGAGAAAGTAGCTATATAACCTTGCCCTGGAATCAACAAAGCATAATATTCGGTTTTGAGGAAAAAATCTTCGATAATTGATCAAGTTTTCTTTTCTCGTACAACGAAAATAGTAAAATCACCGTGAAAAATAGTTAGATTTTCATTTATTCTACCGGAGTTATAGTACCTCTAACCTTAAAATTTCACAGTTGGTACCCCAAAGATATGTGTGAAATATGTGCAAACTTTCCTGAAGTTTGCAGATGTCTGAAAATGAGACGGGCCATCTTTAAAATTTGGTCTAAATCAAAAATTTCTTTTTGAATTCCGGTCTATATTTTCAGACCGACTTGTGATTGCAGCAGTGTGTGAGAAAGAATCAGATCACACTCCAGCCTGAAAACTTCGCTATCAGTACTAACAATTAAAGATGGACTCACTTTTCTCTTGGCTTTGTTGATCAGAGTTGTTGGTAGTTGCCTTGTCTGCAGTACCTGATGAGCTGTCTGGTTTTAATCTTGATCTGTGGGGATTAAACACAGAGATCTCAATCATCCTCTAATACGTTTAAAGGTTTAAAGGGGAGAAGACTACAGTACTCGTAATCAATGCAGTGCCATTCTGCTATCACCATCACTTCACTTCTAATTTGGGATACCAGGAAAGAGTCATCTAAAATTGTTGAAATTATTCAAAATCCGGACCCCAGCAAAAACCACTTAACTCACCTTAGTTGAAGGAATAAAATATAAGCACAACACCTTGTCCAAGGGTGCAAGGCAGCAGGTAAGGCTTGAATCCAAGACCTCTTGTATGAGAGACGAGGTGTCTCACCACTGGACCACAGTACTAGAAATGGGTTTTACACCAACCATCTACAACTTTGGTGTCCAGCCCTGCATGTACACCCTTGGACAAGGTGTTTTGCTCATAGTAGTTCCTCTCAACACATGTCATATACAGTGTGTCCCAGAAAAAGAGAAACCTGTTTTTGGAGGTCGATAACGTAATCATAAAATATCATATTATTATAAAAATGACAGAAATATTGAGAGTAAAGTATCTTCTTTGATTTGGTACCAAATTCACAACGAATTGTTCACGCATGACTGATTTCAAGCAATTCTAAGTGCTCGATGTCAGAAACATTTTGCGCAGAATAATGAATGTTGTTTGCACTACGTTGATGCTTCCTTACAAATCTTGACCATTTGTCCTGCGCAACTTGATTTTGACTATCATTTGTTGAACACCTGTTGCTCCTGAACGCATGACTCTTATCTATCATGTTAGGTGTCAAATGAAAAAAGAAACACCATGCTTTCTAATGATGTGTGTAATATTCCATGATTTTTTTCAGTCAACTAGAGAAATAACACAGAATCTCAGTTTCTTTTTTTCTGGGACACACTGTATAATATACATGTATGGGTAGATGGCACCAATACATATTCCTGGTCCTAACTTATAAAGAGTTGCGATTGATTGCAAGTCCAATCTCCTATCTCTAATGTACAGAGTTGTGATTGGTATCGATCACAAGTTGCGACTGATCTGAATCGATCATAAGTCCAATCCCCTATCTCTAATGTACCGAGATACGATTGATATCAATTGCAAGTCAAGTTGCGATCAATCGTCACACTTTATAAAATAGTGCCCTGGTCTCATTAGATCAAATAGCATCTAGCACCTCATTCAGCTGCGTGGCTAAAGTGCTTTAAGAACCCTGATTATTAAGAAGCTCTCAATATGAGTACTCACATGCGCTTCTTGTCCACAACGCGCTTGACCCGGATAGCCCTCTGCTCACTGTACAGTCTGCAGACCCCTGCATGGCAACACAAGAAAAGAAAAGAAATTGAAGGGAAATATCAACTCAAAAACTCAAGTGGACACGAGTAAAGTTCAGATTTGCCAAATAAATATGACATGAAAAGGGCCTCACTGACGGAGACGTTGTCGTCGTGACTGCCACGACTATTCAGTCGTGTCTGCCGTGGCTTGCGCTCTCACAAAGACGATGTCACTATAACTTTTTCCTGTCTGTTGATATCTAGATTTACGACTTCATCGATCATATGCGCCCTCCTCGGTGTCCTTAGCCTCAAACAGGTTTTGGAGACGTCTCCCCAGTCACAGGCGATTTAAGTCCCCGCAACGTCTCTGAGACCTGCTGGGGACTGGAAAATGTCTCCAAAATGTTTGAACAAGTTTCCACTTCTCCCCGGGGTACCTGGCTAAGCCCCAGGAGATTGTGCCATGACTGAGTAGAAACTGAGTTGCCAACAATTTGCGAACTACTCCCCAGGGCAGTAAGATAGGCCCTAAGGGAATTACAAATCAAAATAACGGATAATTTTTCTCTATCAACATGACATGACAAAACGTTTTGATTTGTCATTTCACATAAACATGAGGGAAAGAATATTGCAAATATGAGGCATCTATACGCATGACCATCATTAAATCACTCTCAGTCGACTACCAAATAAAAGTGTGGGACAACTGGGCTGATTAAGCTTTGATATTCAACTCTGCAGGCTCAAGACTGCATAATTTTGATGCGCTTTGTCAAATTGCATATGCGCTCCATCCAAGATTTTGGCCAGGTCATTGATTTTTTATGAGGTCATTTTATTTCAATAGTTCTCACATGGATCCTGTTCATGACTAGTTTTGGAGAATGTCCTTCCAAGACTTGAATAATAGGCAGATTTTGTAATGTATGCAAAATGACGTCATTCATAGTTACTGTTGCTACCTCGGTCAAGCTTAGTGCTTCCGCCATTTTGTCCGCATATCGTCGCGTACAAATCGATCAGGTCTTCCGAGTTATCTGTTATATTTTCAGTCCTATATTACGTGAAAGAGTGTGTCTTTTTTAAATGAGAGGAAATTCTATGACGTCGTCGACATCTAATCCAGGATTTCTTTAAGGATAAGGGTGTTTCTACCACCGGGTATTCAAAGGGTCTGCTTTTGCAGCTAGCCACGAAAGCAGTAGCAGCGCCTCATCTTTTGCAGACATGTTTAATTGATGCATCCTTTATCACTTTCTAAACCTTATATCTACAACTAAGCTGCAAACCACATATTTGTGGTGCTTGGTCCTGAATGGGTAAATACATACCTTTTAGATATGCATCGATGAGTGTAAACACTGCTTCCCTGTGCTGCCTCACTTGAGTCGGAACATTCTGCCGGTGAGCTGAAAACATGTGATCATTGATTTCAAATAAATCTAAAAGGAAACTTATTGTACATAAAAGGTATCATTAAGCGAAAAAATATTTGTAGCCTGATAAGTATTTCTTCAATATAAAAAAGGTGAACAATAACACAATTCAAGAATGGTACCTGATTTTAACAATTATCATGAGTGTATAGGTGTACGTTTAAGGAAACATGTGAAAGGAGACATATGCATGATAGGTGTCATTATTTGTAATACATAGGTCTCTCTGATGACTTATGTGAAAAGAGTTTACACTTGATTATTCGATTGTTGTCAATTACTGTATCTGCAAAATACTGGTATGAATTGTTGTTTGTTTGTAGTAGGTTTAATTTCTGGATGCAGGTTATTCCATATGGTTGACCCATAGTGTGAAAAAGACTTTTTGCCGGTTTGGGTATGTACTGTAGGGATTATAAGACCATGATCGGGGGAGGAACGGGTACTGTATCTGTATGTATTTCTTGTTGTTACTATTATGTTGTTTAAATATGGTGGGGCATAACTGTGCACAGCAGCATGCATCATTTTACAAACTTGGAAATCCCATCTGTCTTGTATTGGAACCCAGTTTAATTGTAATACTATATTGGTGGGGGTTCTGGCATTTGTTCTTAATACTACTCTCGCCATCTTCTTGTGTTGCTTAATGAGTGTTTCTTTTACGTATTGTGCACAGCACAATAATCAAAGTATGGGAGTATTAGTGTATTTGCAAGTAGTTTGGCACTATTGAGGGTAAGATAATTTCTGAGACGCCCCACTAATACCAACCGGGATGATATTTTCTTACTTGTGTGTTCAATGTGTTTCTGCCAGTTTAAGTTGTCATCTAGGATTACCCCCACAGTACTTGTAACAGCATATTCTGTCTATATTATGATTGTACACATGTATCTGCAGGTCACTGGCTTTCGCAAGTTTCTGGGGTGTACCAAATAAAAAAACATTTACATATGACAGTTGATGCTTCTTTCAATAGCTTGGCGCTTACTCCATCATTACCAGAGGCTTTTTTAACATCCAGACTTTGAAGGATATTCAAGACAGTGGTTTCGTCAACATCATCAAAAATAAATCTGCTACCCTCATGCTCAAAATAGATTTTGTGTAAATTACTGTCATTGTCAATTTTATATTCGGTTCGTATTTTAGCACATCACAATTGTTTGCACATGTGGAACATGTGAACTACTAACCCAAACAAATTTCGCTGGCAATCAAACTCCAGTTTTTTTAAGGTCAGTGTACAGTAAATGGTACCAAGACAAACAAAAAAATTGTGGTTTTCCAAAAATGATCGTTTTTGTGTAAATGAGCCTATCCAACAGCAAGACACCTCCATATGAATTTAATTTACCTTCCGTCTTGAAGAGTCTTATTGTCTCTGAGCAGGTCCGCATGAACTCCTGGGCGTTGGAGTCTATCTGATCCCTCTCAGCATCCGACATGAGGCCTCCATCACTAATTAAATGACTTCAAATAAACAACATACAAGTTAAATTTCAAGATATCTTTTGTACATAGATCAACTTTTTGTTGATAAATGTGCATTCATCACTGATAAAATGGTTTTAAATAATCCACAAACAAATGCAATAGTGAGATAATTTTTCCTACATATAGATCCACTTTCTGCAGATAACTTAGCTATGAAGTTAACAGAGAATATCTCCTTAATGCATTAGCTAAAAATGTAAATGGTTGGCACATAAAAGAATAAGAGACAAAAATATATAAGAGGATGACAAGGAGAAGCAAAGCAAAGAAAAATTAAGATGAAGACAAACAACCCGACTTACCTTGCTGCATTGATGTACTGTTTTCTGTGTTCTAAGAGGAAGTCCCTCAACTTGGATATAGTATTCACCTATGAGATAACATATTAAAGCAAATTATATTGTATACATTTTAGAAGTGGTACTTGCATGATTGGTTAACCCTTTAATGCTACTTTATGGGATTTATGTTGATTCCTCATGAAAAAAACACACACCTGACACATAAATAGTTAATATAGAGAGCAGCTATAAAGAAGTATGGGTATGTTGATATTCACAACAGATAAAGGCGCATATCAATCAAACGTTTAACTGATATTCTGAAAATAAATTTATCAAACCCTAGTGAGTATGGAACATAAACAAATTTAGAAATGTTCTATCTGTTGTGTCAACATACCCAGTTTTTTTACTCCTTTTTACATCTTTTACAAGTTTCAGACATTAACTTTGAGAATGGCATGTTTACCTAGACTTGCAGAAACATTGTACCTTTCATCACGTACTTTACCAAAATGGAACGCATGTCAGAAAATTGATGAATTAAATAAACAGAAGAAAATGAGGGATTGATGTTATCACAATAATCTTCATCAGCATGATCGATTATACATCTAGTCATAAAATAAGCAACGTTTTACTTATAAACAACATTTCAACCTGATATTTTTATCAGACTGATTTTGTGAGAAAGACAATCATCACTTAATAGCAATAACATGTGTCTGAAAATTCTGATTTGGTATATTAATGGTAGCGATTTACGAGGTGTCACTGATATCCGACTTAGCATTCTCTTCAAGATACGGTTTAGCATCATTGATACAAGTATCAGTAAAAAAAAATGAGATGTCACTGACATGACACTGGTATTACAATGCAGAAACAGGCACTATCTGTGACTCGGAGATGATGCTAAAATCTTGTTTAAATAAATACTTTTCTTGTCATTTGGCCCAAATCAATGATTTATATCGATTGTCAAAAGTGCAAACAAGCATATATGGTGAGCATCTGTATTTTGAGCCTGGCACTGCACTCAGTGACAGCCGCATTGCAACGGACCGCCGCCCTTGGCTAGGCTGCCCCTGCACTGCAGCCAGCACGGCGGCAGCAGAGAAGAGCTGGGCCCGCGGCTTGGCAGCCTGAAGTTCATGTTACGTACCACTTCCTTTGCTTTGGATGCAAAATCACCCTTGCTTGGTTTGCCATGACTCAGAATAGATGCCTTTGCTGAATCCTTTCCAACACCGAGAGCTTTATTTCTTGTTCGAACTGTTTTCACAGATGCCTTGAAGAGTGATGTTCTGTCAGCCATCCCGCTGCTATTATCCTTGCACAATAATAATACGTGTTTACGTTTATCATCATCTTAGCTTACGTGTAAATTGGGCTTGCTTTCGAAATAAAAATGTAAGAAAAACATGTATAAATACGCCGTAGAAAGTTCACAACACGTAGATAGGATTGGGACAGCACCGTTTTCGGTTCATGTCTTGTTAAATAAAAGCCAGTCTGGGCGATAATTCAGAAGTTCGTTGACTTCATCCGAGAGGACAATAATATAAGAAGATTATTTTTTCTGACTAGCAAAAAAAAATTTGATAAAGGGACAAACTCTAAAGATTTTACATTGTAAAAATGCTAATAATGATTGTTTAAACAAAAACAAAATGTAAATTGCATCTAAATTGAAATTATTTTAATCAAATATAATTTTTGTGTCTATATATTACATCATTACTTTTAATAGTTAACATATCAGCTTGTCTCATTTAAATTATCTATACTCTATTGCTTATGCTCATTACTATACTAGCTAAATTTAATTTTACGTATTACCCTATGTTTTGAAAATGGAAGTGTATGCGACAAACTGTGCCATAATTCACTTCAGCTTCCTGTTTTTATGTTTGTCTACATGTCCACATGCTGTAATCTCAGATAACGATAGAATTATAGTCTCTGAGGAAGAACAGTGCTTCACAGAAGAGTGTGGTGTGGAATTTAACCCAGCTTCACCCCTTGTAAGATGTGCATTCTTGTGAGTACCGAGTTTTTGTTCATCGAACTTGTCGCTAAGTGCAGTGGGCTGATTGCCCGTACCGTGTTCAGCAAAACTCCGCTCATTTGAGGGCAGTCAGTGAGACAACGGCAATGGCAGAGAATGCCAAAACCTTTTTTATGATGCTCTCTAACTTATGATATATGTACCTGTTGAATGTTAAACGAGTTGTCTTAGAACAAGATTTTGAATAAATGATTGATGACAGCTAATCATATAATCCAGAAGGGGCAAATAAACCTGAGGCTATAGTCTACTTGAGTTGGTTGTTTCATTTTTCACCAAGCTGTTTGCGCGCTACATTCATTGACATTGTAGACAGGAATAGCCGTCTCATTCGGGGCATTCTTTAATTAAAATTACATTTTTGAACATACCCCCGGATAAAGACCGTATATGCACACCACAGGCGCATATTGGCGATCTTGTACACCATACAAGTTCAATGCGTGAGTAGAGAGGTAGGCCTACCCGATTAGTAGAAAGTCTGTGGGAAAATGGATTGTGAGATTATCACAGCTACACTGCAGCTCAAAGGAATTGGCATAGGGAAAGGGAAAGGGAAGGAGCCCCAGTTTTGAACCGCGGTTATATTTTGTCCAGTTCTGCATGAAACATGATGCATTATCCTAAAAAGCATAGTGTTTCATGCTGAACTGTACAAAATATACAGCGGTTTAAAACTGCAGCTCCTTCCCTTTCTTCCCTTTCCTTTTCCCTATGCCAATTCCTTTGAGCTGTAGTGTACTTCATCTAAAATTTCAATATCTTTCAAGCTATGATGCAACCAAACTACTTCAATCAAAATTAGATCTATATAAAATATTTATAAATCCTAGGACTAAAATTCTGCTCAAATATATAGAAAGGTGAAAATTAAAGACTTACTTTCCGCCGGTCACGTTTATCGCAGACATTTTTAATCTGCTCGAGTCTGACATATATTTCAGCAATCAGATTGTTCGACGGGTTGTTGGCTATGAATATTTAAATCGTTTCGACAAAAATAAAATAGCACACGGCAAACGAGCGGGGAAAAAATGTGTGCATGCGTGAAATTACTTATTCATATATGCATTAGTGTTTTCATATTCCAAATGGCGACCCGCATCAATCGCCTTACAGTGTACAGGTGTATTGTTCAGTCTCTAGATTGGGCGTTCAGAGGAGCCAGATGCAATCTCAGTGGATCCAACGTCCTACAGAGACTGATTTTTCAGTCTATTTGCGCGCTTGAGTGATAGTTTACTGCCTTTCTGCAAAATCAGCTTCTCAATGATTTTGATTCCAATCAGTTAAAGTTGAAATCCAATCTTTATGAATTGAAAGTCTTATTGTTTACAAGTATCTGAATTCAAAGTTTATTATTAGTCAAATTTGATTAAAATTATTGGAAATTACCTCCTACAAACTTTAAACAGGAACAAATTGGGGTATCTCAATCTAGAGAGGGTCCCAGTTGTGCGTAAAATCATACTTAACTACATTTTCCAGCAGGTTTTACTCAGCATTTCCATGTCTGTTCTGTTCCCTTACATTGTATTTCTGTTTCTATTTTTAGGCCGGATGATTTCATTGAGTGTGATGCCCCAGAGGACTTGAAAGGGAACAGCACGCTGAGAAGAGAGCTTGGCACGGGATGCTCACAGGTAAATTCTTGGTCTTGCAGTATTGGATAGGAGCAGGTAGTGTGGCTCTATTGGTGGAGCTTGTGACTCGAAAGAAAATATTGTAAGTTTTAAAGGGAAGGTCGACCCTGATGTTAAATTGGTATTGGTTATATATTTAATGAAAGCAACAAAGCAGGTTTGATGAAAATCTGTCTAAGGATAAGAAAGTTGTGATTGTTTTAATTTGCAATTTTGCGATGTCACATGGGGGATGCTCTCCCATATGTACTATAATGTGCTGTATAATTCCATAAATTCCCCTTTTTCTATTTATTGAATAAGGAAGGTTATTAATTTCAAAAGAGCTACTGTATGTGTGAGTAATATCAAATGCACAGGTAAAATTCAAACCAACGTAATTTCAGGGTGGGCTTTCCCTTTAAGCCCATCACTGGCAAAAGAAAGAGGTCAACACAGGACGCTCATAGGAAAACTCTTGGTTGTGAATTATGAGGAGGAGGGTGCGGCTCTATTGATGCAGCTTATGACTCTAAATATCACAAGTTCAAGCCAAGAGATTGCAGCTGAGGTAAACAAGATCATGGGACACCTGCTTCCTCTCATGCAGTAATATTCTTATTGTGTCTGATATTTCTCATACTTTTACAAATTATCTGTTTCTGGGTTTTCATCTTCTGTTTTAATTGAAATCAACTCAAGGTTTAATCTTCCTCACCTCCTATACCATGTCTCTACAGTACGGTAAGGAAAAATACCAAGACGTGCAGAAGTCTCCAGTCATTTGTCGGGTCCTTCCAGGAATTGAGTGCCATGGCAACAGGACTTTTATCAAAGAAGGTGTTCCTTGCTTAAAGTGAGTATGTCAATCTGCCATGAATGTTGTGGTTTGTTACATGGAAGCTAAATCTTAACAGGATGGTTAACCCCAATGGAAACTTGCTGTCAGGGAGAAGTTAATATTTAAACATGTTTCACTCAGAGCAGACAAGATATTTTTAAGAGAGTTGATAAAATTGGAACAAATTGGAATTTCTCATAGTTTGTGTATGATTCCCTCTACATGTCAACAAATAAACTGGTAATTCCAAATTGGAAATTAATTGGAAGGATTAAACCTGTTTTGACACGAGGGTGCAATGGAATTTCCGCTCACACAAGGCCGTTTCCAATATAAGGAGTGATCAAACATTTACTGATTTGCATCTCTGGTTGTTCTGTCTCTTGTGGAAGCAACAGGAGCTGTCTCCATCACCATGTGGGGATAGCTTGAATTAAATGTTTCTGCAAATTGTTTGTTGTGTTTGTATGTGATGAAAACAGAATTGAATTAAATTGAAAGTTGTTTTTCAAAACTTTCTTCCACTCCAGATTTGAGGGCCAGCACTTCATCAGCACACTCATCTTCTCCATCTTCCTGGGCTTCTTTGGAGTGGACCGTTTCTGCATGGGCCACGTTGCCACGGGGATCGGCAAGCTGCTCACTCTGGGCGGTCTGGGCGTGTGGTGGATCGTGGACATTGTGCTGCTGGTCACTGGAGGGTTAATGCCCGTGGATGGTAGTAACTGGTGCCCCTGAGGCCTGCATAGGGGTTAACCCATTCAACCTGAGGGAGCTGATGTCCTTTGTGTTTGATACCTATGGACATTCTCCCTAAACTCCACACCCTGAGCTGTGTAGCCATTCAGTGGATCGCAGATATTGTGTTACTTGGTCACTGGGGGATTACTCTCAATGGAAGGCTGCACAGGGTGTTATCCTATTTAATATGAGGAGTTGCTGACCATAGTGTTATATCTGTGTAGCTATCCAGAGGATTCATAACAGCTCGATGCAGACTGTTGCGAACGGCTTGATACGGTTCAATCTTCATCATCCATTTCAGTCGCTACAATTTCGTAAACAGACAGAGGACAAGGAGAGTAGTGCCAATCAAACAAGTTCTGTAGTGATTGGTGAGGTTTCCTGAAGCAAGCTCCGAGAAATAAATACATTTTGCAGGTGGAACTGCTGATTGTAGTCAGTGTACAATAACCCGTCCACTTACATGTATGGAGTTGTAGTGTTCATGTTCATGCCCTTATTTTTCTATGTCAAACAATCTTAACTCTTCATAACATTGAGCAAGAACAGATATTGAAATATTACAGACTTG
Source organism: Arbacia lixula (assembly GCA_963669155.1). Classification (NCBI taxonomy): domain Eukaryota; kingdom Metazoa; phylum Echinodermata; class Echinoidea; order Arbacioida; family Arbaciidae; genus Arbacia; species Arbacia lixula. Next base: position 22,777,294 of record OZ022584.1, read on the forward strand.
TAATTGAACAGTTCAAATCCATATTGACCTTTTTGTATAACGTAGTTAGAGATTGTTATATATATTTAATAGCAAAGTACCCTTGAAGCGTACTCAACTGCCTTCATCATGGAGTCCTTTCAGAGCAGCGACTATCCGTCTCCACTGGACAAGGAATGGCAGAGCCTGCCTGTCACTGTCATTACAATGATTGCGATAATGGCAGGTATGATTGCTATTATCACGACAATGGTCAATACTGGACAAAGAAGAAACATGAGAGATTTGAAATGGAAAAAGAATGAAAAGCATTCTTGATGTTAAATGTTGATATGATCATGTTTACATTTTCTCAATGTTGCCAATGTTGGGATTGGATATTTATGTCAAATGTCACGTAACATGGATCAAACTTGAGTTTATGTAATTTTATTGGATTTTATTACAATCTTTTTATTTACACAAATACTGTGCATCCATTTTGAGTTTGCAAAATCAATCTGGAAGTCTGGCACGTTTGATAATTCATCAGATCATCTGTAAAGTTAGCATCATATTCTCCCGCAATATATAGATAATCTAGACAAGCACAGTAACTATTGGAAGACAGTGGAAAATATGACTTGATTGACTGATAAGCGAAATGTGGAGCTTTCTTTTTTCTTAGAGATAGTACATTTGTGCAATACATCTTCCCCTTATAAACGAGAACTAATCCATTAAGAGTTAAATGTTTAAGCATTTAAGATGGGTTTTATAAACATATTGAGATTCTTAAGAGCAACTCCTTTTGCATCTCCCCTGTTAAAAGATACATGTGTTGATAATGTGCTGGATCATGAAATTAATGATTCTGTTTAGTGTGAACCCTACAGTTACTGTTAAAAATATGATCAAGTTTATTGGATGTGATTGTTCTTGGACCAAACTGGGACAATTTGAAATAACCATTTTCCATAAAAACAACTACCCAAATATAACTCTTTGAATTATATGTAGGTAGAAATAGTTTGCACCATATAACTTAGGAAAGAAAACAAGTGGACATTGATTCAATTTGATTTTTCAAAGAAAGATTTACTTTTCAGCAATTGCAGTGTACATGAAGTGAAGGGGAATACATTTTTGTACATGTTTACGCACCAATGTAATTTGTGATGTAGATGTGACACTTCACACAAGATTGGCCACATTCATTGAACAATGACTGTCTGTAAAAATAAAATTGCAAAAAGAGAGCATCCAGCCATTCAAATGTGGATGAGCATGTCCATCATATATCAATCAATATCATATATATCAATTTATTGAAAAAATGGAAAAGGAATGTTTTGAGTGGATATTCTAGCACTTATTTTCTAATATTTGAAGGCTTTCGTCTCAGACACTCCGTGGAGCTGTAGATGGTTTGGGCAAGACAATTCAGTACTCTTACCCCTCTGTACCAGGGAGGGGAGGAAAGTGGAAAAGAAAAAGGGAAGAAACAAAATTATTTTTTGTCTTTCTGTGTGAATACAGATTCAGAAAATGAAAAAAAGACAGCATCTAAAAGGATTTTTAGGTGAGGAGAAAAGGGAGAAAGATACAATGTGCTTTGCTATGGGGGCTGGTACCGGGGCTGGCACCTCCGTTCTTCTTAAAGTGTTTACTTTGTTGCTGTACTTTTGCATCTGTTTGTGCAACAAAAATTATATGTTCTACATACATGTAGTAGTGGTCTCAATGACCAGAATACAGTCTCGTGTATGTGTTGTCATTGGTATCAGTGTGTGCTAGTACATGTACAGTACTGAATGAGGAAATGATGTTACGGAAAGTTTGCCAGAGAAATTTAAAGATGGTGTTTGGTGTGAAAGTGTATGTGCATGTGAGTGTGTGTATGTGTGTGTGTGTGTGTTTGTATTAATGGGAAAGAACAAAAAAAGGAAATGAGAGATACACAGAGAAAAACAAAACCTACTCGGAATATAGTGTACCGAAGTCATGTCGTCATACGAGCAGGTTGTAAAGACAACTGGTTCCAGACAAAATGACTTTACCGGTCTGATATTGTCTAGCGGGCCAGTGTCGGGCACTCCCAAGTAGAGTGCCCGCTGTGATCACAGCTCCTTGCTCTACCTATATAGTTCAGAACCAGTTGTTTTGACAATAATGTTCATAAGACGTCACACTTCGGTACTCTAGAGCGATCAATATAATTCCACTTTAAGTCACTTTCAAAATGTATCATTATTGGGTTACTTCTTATCCATTTTTTCCTGTTATTTTGTGGGGTATTTATAAAATCTAATTTGATGACCTGCAAAGGGCTACCTTTGGGTTTTGGTGTACATGTATGTATGTGTGAGTATGTCTGTGTATTATGAAAAAAAGACGAAGGGAGGAACACACAGAAAGTAACAAAACCTATTCAAAGTTTAGCGATCAATATATATCATAAAACAATATATATCACTTAATCATAATCTTTTGCGGTGTCTCCTTTCTTCTGTAACTTGCTCTTTTTCAGCACCCTTCTCTCTCTCCCCATTTTTCCTCTCTCAACACCATTCTTGTGGTCTTCTTACAACTTACAATCTACTTTATCTCAGCCCCTTTTACTTCGCTCTACCTTCTGCTGAGCACAATCCAGAATCCAAATGAATTGATAAGAAAGCTTAACAATTAAACCCAGACCACGCTAATACACTTTTTGACCACCTTCTTTTGAATTACCATTTTAAGAGTCCTTCAAAACCAGGCATATTGTTGTGTTATCTTGTACAAAAGAAATATTTACGTCCAAATTTGTCCATTCTGAAACATATGTATTCCTATCTAAATAACTGGGTGCACTGATGTTGACATTTTGCTTTTATGTTCCAATAATTTCCATTAAAACGCTAGCAAATACTTAAACTCTGAAACAATACCAAATTCTATTAACTCCAAGCCAAACGACTCTCCACTACCAATTCCAGAATATAAATGAACGTCGATCAAATTAATAACTGAAATTGGCATATCATAACGTCAAAGAATATCATTTTTTTTTAGAAGCAGGTTTTGTGATATTTCATCAATTACTTTTCATGAAGTAATCATCTGAATATTTAATGTGATTTTCAATTTCGGACAAATTAGGAGCTATTCATTTGTGTGTATCAGATAATTAAGTCAGAACACAACAATGGCCATTGTGCATCACGTAACAACTTCTTTTCTGCCAGAAGCATCATGCATTATTAATGTCACACTATGATGACAGTTGACAGGTCACAGCACTTGATATCAAGTTAGAGCGCCAAACAAAATATTTGGTCCCGAATGCGACTGTAATAATTTAAAATTTATTGCTAAATAGTATCTTCAATTTTATCTACTCATATCTACATGTATTATAATCTACAAGTACAAATGTATTCTCTATTGCAACCGAAACAGTGTATTGCATATTGCGACAATATTTTCGGTATGCATGTACTACTCAAAGATACCATACCGTAGATCATCTCGAAATTTCTGATAATGATATCGCGTATCGTCAGCTCAGCTCAGACAGTCAGTCGCTTCTTCTAACGAAAAGTCGAAGCGAGATTCTTGGAGAAGGTACGACGAAATGAAGAATAAAATTCTACCTACAGACTGGAAACTACTTTGGTTAGTAGTATGGCTGTCACATCTCACAGGAACGATAGTTGGTAAGCATTTCTAGTAAGAAAAGGAAGGGTGTGTTCACTGTGTTGGAAGTGTTCTTTGAGATTGACGTGATTTATAACGTCTGGGACTGACTGTTGAGTGTTGTGCACTGTGGTTGTGTTGTAATTTTTTTTTTTTTTTTTTATCTTGCTTGGACTTAATTTTTTTTTGTTGGGTTGTCAGCCGTCGAAACGTATACCATCACTTGATTCAATGGCAGTTGTCTCTAAACAGATATTAACACTTACATCTACACAGTACATGCCATAATGACAATTGACAGAGAGAGCTCGAGTCGAGAGAGAGAGAGAGAGAGACAGACAGACAGACAGACAGACAGACAGACAGAGACATAAAGAGAGACAGAGAGAGAGTGAGTCAGACAGACAGAGACAGAGAAAGACAGACAGAGACAGAGCGAAAGAGAGAGATGAACAGACATAGAGTCACAGAGAGAGGGAGCAAAACATCTGATGTCTGGTTTAATCTATCTGATCAAATCAAATCAAAGTTCAACCAGATGACTTCAATACGACTCAGAATCATGAGCTTATCGGCAAGTTGAAAAAGTGTGACAAGGACAGAAATAGCTACATTTGGAGCTTTGTATGAATGGAAGAGAGAGAGAGAGAGAGAGAGAGAGAGAGAGAGCTGCATCTGTAACTCACTGTAACTTTCAAGTTTCAGGGAAAGTCCACATCAGCTATGCTGACTGAAGTTGAATTGTGTTTTTCTACAGAAAAAATAATGCAACGTTAGTGAAGGTTTTACGAAAATCTGTCAAGGCTTTTCAAAGGATTAGAAAGTTACGACTTTTTCAGTTTAAGTTCTTAATTTTGTGCTATCACGTGCGAGATGTGCTCCCACATGTATATTTTCTTATTTTATGTATATTTTTGTTTCTCTGTTTTTGATGAAGGAATTAATCTTTTTCAGAGAGGTACTGTATGTGTGTAAAATCATGTATCTAAATGTATTCTGTACAAAAATCTGAAATATGGACAAACATGTGTATGGGAAGGGTTGGTCAAAACGTGGAAAAAAAAGGAGCAAAATATGGTGCGATCCCGGGAAATATGGTACGTACTATGGTCACCCTGATTTAATGATATATCCATGTAAAAAAAAAAAAATTAGGCACACATCAATTTAAATTTTCACGTCTCTTTTTGCAATAGAATTTCCATTTTTTCTTTTTTTTTCAGGTCATAGAGTGAATGACAACTTAGCATTCCGTGTAGTGAAACCAACCTCCCGTGAAATCGCCTACGATTACCAAATTAGACCAGCCAGAAATTTTGGTGGACGATTTGTAAGTATAGAATGTACCTTTCTTTTTAGATTTTTAACAAAATTAAACTGAATTTAAGCTGACCACTCCATCCAAAAAACTTTTTTTTTTGTCTTTATATGTGACATAAAATTACTGACATTATGTTACTATTCATGTGCAAGCATTCCAATTTTCATCAGGAAGGTGTTAAGAACTAAGTTTGCAATGGGTTTAACATCTATATTTTTTAAGGACAAACAGAATCTGAAAGAAAGTGACAATAAATTATTGTAGAGCATGTATTGTAGAGTATAATCCTTGAAATCTTTGTCATAACTCAAAGCATGAGTGCAAAGCGGAGATGAGGATGGTGAGATGAATGTGTAGGACTCTGCTGCATTAAAAAAATTGAAGAAAAACAAACATATATATAGCCCCGCCCCCTAGTAAAAATCATGGTGTAGCATTCATTCAAAGAGCTGCACAGAATGTTGCCGTGAATATATTTTAAGCAATTCTCTTCTCTCTTTTTTGTCTCTCACTCTGAATATTTCTTTCATAGTTAGTCTGAGTCCTATTTCAAGATATGATGCTAATGTTAATGTTCTTCATTCTACTTTCGTTCCAAATATTGACAACCAAACATTATTTCTTCAAAGCAAGTGATACGCATTGTTAATGAAAGTTTGGAAATTTTCTCATTTGCAGAATTTCTACTACAATCAAATTCCATTAGTTGCTGCAGACCCACTTGAGGCATGTGGTGAATTACATAATAGCGATGAAATCAGGGGAGCTGTTGCTCTAGTCAGAAGAGGGTAAGTTAAGAGAATTATTGTATTTTATCAAATAGTTTACTTTATCCTTGATTTAAACCTGACTCTAAACCTAACTCTAATTTGCACAATTTTATTCATAAAGAAAACATGATTCCTGGGTTACTTTACTCAATCCCACAGGGCTGCATAAACTATTGGCATTGCAGCATTTGGCCTGTTTCTTTACTTGTCTAGCGTATCAATTTAGTTTTACATTGCCCGCTATTTAAAATGCTTCTCTTCACAATTCGTACAGTTAATTAAGGGAAGAGAGTACAATTCAACACCATTGACCATTTCACTTATTCGTCAGTAGCATATATACAGTACCGGTAGTATATACAGTAGTACATACAGTACCATTAGCTGAGAACAACAGGATGTGCACGTTAAATAGCTTTAGTCACCTTGTGGGCCACTGGGCCTGTATTCTATACAACTTTGCAGGACCACAAGCTATTAGATGTGCACATCCTGTTCCTCATACTGGACATGCATATGCTGGTATCGTCAAATGGTGTTGTACTTTTCTTTAGAAGCGTACAAATTGTGTTTGAGTATAGATAAAAATGCTATTTGGCTTTGTGGTGATAGATCCAACTGCAAGTTAAACCTTTGTTAATTCAAGTATATGACCATTTATTTTCCTCTTATATTCTCAGTTGCTAATGCGTAGTGCATCTTTGTGCAAAACTTTGAAAGTACTCATCATGATCTAAGAGCAATTATTAAGGTGTTGCACTCTTATGTAGTGCCATTTGTGCATGAAATGTATCTCAGACTGTTGTGAGCTTTTAAGGCGGTGTTTATACTGATAAATGTAACCTTGTGATAACATGGAGATAGGAAGATGAGGGTGGTGATGTCATTAAACTCTATAAATGATCTAAGCATTTATGATTTCTGATATGGATTCCCTCATATAAATGTACTAAGTGTTTATATTTTTCTATTATATCCCTTCTATGAATATTCATGAGTATTCTAGGAACGTGATTGGTCAATTGATGCTCGAAGAGCTCCGGATATTTTTCACTATTTTTTCCTGGGGAGGACTGCGCATGCTCTATTTACTATTTTCTTCCTTGGGAGTACTGCGCATGCTCTCTACCTGAGCGGGCGTAAATTAGTGCGCGCATGAATGCAGTGCGCGGTGTGTTGCATGACCCTGGGATGAACCGATATCGAGACAGAGAAAAAAAAAAGCGACATACAACCACATGGTTTTACCGAAAGTTTTACTATTTTCTAAATAGTATTTATTAGTTATTGTTTTACAAAAGGGATATAAAACAAATATACCAAGCATTGAGTTCGAAAGTATAGTGAAAATTATCCATCTTCGGAGGGACTGGCATAAGTTACTATTTTTTCCTCGGGGGCTTCGCCCCTCGGAAAAAATAGTTCTATGCCACTCCCTCCTCAGATAGATAATTTCCACTATACAATCTCACAGCTTGGTATATTTGTATACTATTCTTTGATACAATCTCTCCTGTGGTCCCTTTTCCACCTTTTTTTCTGTATATTACAGGGAGTGTTCGTTTCTTTCAAAAAGCATCGTTGCTGACAGGGCAGGAGCGGTATTGGTGGTTATTTACGACAATGATGAGAAAAACGATGGCAGGTTCATCGACATGATCGATGATGAGACGAATAGGATGACCTCGATTCCTTCTGCTTTTATGCTCGGTCGAGACGGGTAAGAGTCCAGTCTGATGTCAATTTGATTTAAACCCTTTGTGCCCCATTCATGCAGACGTGCACAAGTAATACACACAAATGCCATACAGTTGCAGTTTATCTGGCATATTAATGGTAAAAGGAAGCAACTCCCATTTTTGAAGACATTACCACATGCCTATAAGCCATTTCGTAATTACAATTTGCGCATGAGCAGATTATTGCTTTTAGTAAATGATCTCAGGTCAATTTCCAAACTCACAGAGTAAAATGGGAATTCATTAGATAGTCGACCACATTTCAATCTTTTATCATGCAAATATGGCGACAGCTTTTCAGCTTCGAGAAGGCAGTAAAAGAACATTCCACCATGTGCATCTGCTTCTATTGTTGCTCCGGGCACACTGTAAAATGTCATCCACCATCCAACACAGCTTCATGAAAAACAATCCCAGTGAGCAGTCTAGTAGTATTTATTCAGTGCATTGTCCGCCCATGGTGTAATTACAAAATGGTCTATTGGTCCAGTTTGTGAAGTATGAAACTTAAATTTTTTTCTTATAATGTATTTCCAGCCTTATGTATATAACTGCTACATCTATCAGTGAAGGTCACAACAGATAAAGATACAACACAAGTCCGGACCCATGGATGATAGCGAAACGATTGCACCACATTTATGGCCCATAATGATAACAACAACTGCCCTTTACCGGAAGACAAAAATTTAGATCAGTTCATTTTCTTTTTTTTTTTTTTACTGTTCTTCACTTCCCTCTCATATCGCTGTGCAGGAAAGTGATTGAACATTTCCTCCTGGAACACGAAGGGCCAATTGAGATAGCGATTCCTGTCAACGTCACTGGCATTCCATACTCGCACCTCCATAGACCACCTTGGACCCTGTGGTAGCGACTAGCGAGAGACCTACGATGGATAATTCCTCAGTCGTCTTTCATCTGATAACTAGAGTTAGATGAGCATCTTGTTATTATGCAGCATAAGAAATGAAACAGCAATATTCTTCCATTTTGTTTTTAAAGAGAGATTTTATGTATTTGTCACAATAATACATTTTTAGTGAACATGTATTCTGAAATCTGTATGGAAAGACCACGTTCCTGTACAAACCAGGTATTGTGTTTCCATTGAAACAATGTTTTTTTTTTTTTTATACCTGTACTTTAATAAAGAACACCTGCTCATAGTTTGCCTCTTGAAGTTTGGATAGTCTGATTGCAAATTTTTCAATGACTCAAGGAAACCAGCGAAACGTTCTGGAAACCTTCCTGCTCAACCAAACCTTTGGAAGAACCTCACTTACGACAAAGCATTGTGTCATTCCTGTAGGTTGGCCGGCCTGTGCTAAGACAGTTGATTGTTATGACGTCTTCACATGACATTCCAATGTAGTGTGTGCAGTTTCTGTCATAGTGTTGTTTGCCTTATAGTGGCCAGTTCTACAAGGAATTTGGTGTCCCTTACATTATGTGGAGTTGGGGGTAATGTGACCGGGCCCTACAAAGTATGTGTTAAACAACCTAACTATACAAGGTTTTTTTTAACCTGACCATGGCCACTGAATTAACCTATTCACTACAAGATTTTAGACCAGCGGCATCAGCCTGATTCGTGTTTATTCTTGGCCCACCCAGTCGCTTTAACCATGCGTGTGAGCTCTATTGAAAAACAGAGGGTGAATATATTGATTCTACTACTTGCTTGCTTGTATGTGAGGCAACCAAGTCATGGCCATTGTGTGTCCACACAAGATTTTGTATTGAGTGACTGCATTTTATGCAAGGAATGTCGATGGAGTGGTAAATTTTGAATGTGTTGAGGTTTGTATTCGATAACAGTATTCCAAGATGACAGTATTCCATGTCTTGTGTTTTGTCTAGGGCTTGTTATGTGTTACCAGGCCATTGATTTTATGTTCATTGAGTAAAACAGAATAAAAAAATTACTGTCTCTGATGATTCAATTTGAATTATATGTATAAACCAAAATGATTTGTTATTCCAGAAAAAAAGTTGTTTTTAAATTATTCACATTTTCACAAATTTTTAATGTAAATGTATATTTGAAATTTATCTGAAACATTGGATGTGTAAAAATTTCGGTCATTTTCATGTGAATTTTAACAAAAACGTTCAACAAGAAGCTCTAATGACTCCAGTGATTCACCTGAAATTAGCTAGGATTTATTTCAATTCGGTAATTCAAAATTGTACAAAAGAAAATTCTCACATTTCTATGATGCACTTATTAAAGAACTGAAATTAGATCAAAGATGTTACTCTCACACATTAAATTGTCAAAATAATGGTTTCATATTGTACATGTATCACCCTATAGTACAACTCTGTTCACATTGTAAATATAAAAAAGCTGACTTGATTCTGGGGTGCAAAGAAACTGAATAGCGCCACCATGTGCTCATAAATGCAAATTGATATTGAGGTTATACAAATCTGAATGAGTACTGTGTGAAATGAATTAAGCTAGAGTTACTCTGGATTTCACTGTGTTATACTGTGTCTTTAATAAGAATGAATTTAGTCATATTTCTGTAAAATTTGCTTTTCTTTTATTGTGATAAAAATAAAAAACCCTAACATCCCAGTCTTCCCAGAGACCAAATTGTGGAATACACTCTGATCTAATGAAGTTGTGATAGTTGTCAAGAGCCTTTATCAAATATGTGGTTTTCAATGAGTAACATTATTGTTTGAAAAGCATTCATACAAGTTTACTACACAAAGGATCCATTCTGTGATATGCTTATTAATCAAGTTGCAATATATATTCACTTTTGAAAATAAAATTTATTATCCATTAAAATTGTGGTTAGTTATCCCAGACGTAGCAGGACATTTTGTTCCATGCAGCTGGAAAGAGGAATGTCCTCTAACTCTGAAATTGTGTGATTGATCTACAAAAGTATTAAGATGAACTCTCTACCTAGCAATAGTTTGTTCATGTGCACATCATTACCAATGTATTTCTCCTTCTTCTTCTTTGTTGTAACCAAACTAAGACAAAAAAGTTTCAGTCTTATTCCCCCGTTTCCTTTGTCATTATGCTGTTTGAAGTTGTATGATGTATCGAACTGTACAATGTATGTCTTCCATTTACATTAATTGATTTATGAGGACGACAATATATTTTCCATCAATTATATTAATTTGAGACTAGCTGCTGTCTGGCTTCTGTTCTAGTGAGATGATTATCAGACATGTTTGTCAATACTGTATTTGAATATGTGTGTTATTGGACAAATTGCAGAGCAGGAATTTACGATATTGGGGTCCGGGAACGGCATAGTTTGGGGGGGGGGGGGGTAATGGGGAAAGTGAGAGAGAAAAAAAAAAGAGAGAGGGGAAGAAAGAGAGAGGGAGAGAGAGAAAGAGAGAGGGAGAGAGAGAGGGAGAGGGGGGAGTGAGCGAAATGCAGAATGGAAAAAAGGAAAAGCAGAATACAACGTTCTGAGTAATTTTGATGTATCCTGATTGGTGTGTGTGTGCATGTATTTTTTGGGGGAAATATCGCATTATGAACAAGGGAAAACGCATTAGGAAATCAGTTCAAAACAATTTCCTGTTTTCATTATTATATCAAAGTATCCAAAATAATTACAGGAAAAAATAGCATGTGACATCACAACCGCGTAACCAAATTACAATTTTCCCCCACCAAATGGCCATCTTTGTATTGAGATATTCATAACATTTTATAAGTAGCTCGATTTTCTTCAAACTTTGTTTGCTCTGCTTCTCAGATTGTTTTGGTTCTATTGAAAGCAACTTGATTTTGAACCTTGATTACCCCTATAAGTTGCATATTTCACAAATTTAATTGATTTGCTGTTCCTGTGCTGCATGCAATATTTAAATTAATACCGTTTTGTCTGCAAGAAGGATGCAACATCTGGAAGACCTTGAAGACAAATTAATTCATTCGTCTCCAGTATGGTCGGCTAAAAACATGTATGCAACTGATAATATCATTTTCTCACACATCTCGCGTTTTTGTTCGTACAATGAGAGTTGAGATGCTAATGCGGTGAAACGCTTTTGTACCTTTGTTTTACTCTTTGACAAACAACTTAAAGTAGTGTATCCATTTTGCAAGTCAAACAATAAAATTGTGTAAACATACAAGTCGTGTACCACGGTGAATTGAAGAACAAACTGTTTAAGTAGTTTCCTCGTAATATAGGAACATAAAAGTGAATTTGAATGGGTCATACGGTGAACGCAGCGTCACCGATACTGTCTCAAACTTATGAAAAATTATCCCGGGACATTTAAGAAACATTGATTCCGTTGGCGAATTTAAGATCACTTTAAAGACGAACTTACAACGTATTTGACATCTGATGTAAGGAATTTAGTTCACAACTCAGTACATCTTGCATTTTATATTTTCGTTCTTTCACCACCGGGGGGGGGGGGGATGTTTGTGTGTGTTTTTTGTGTGTGATCTCTTATGTATATTATATTCGATTTACCTATTTAAATAATTGTTTTTTTTTTATTTTTCAAACAGAATGTTATAAGTCTCCGGACTTTCTTTAAACAATCTGTAAACCATTGTCAATCCCCAAAATTATCTGTTTGATAAATTTAAACATATAATTATTTTCTAGTCTGTTAGTCTAGTCTACTACAACAATGTCATTTTTTTTTTTTGTTATCTCTTGTGTATATTATACATGATTTGCCTGTCTGAATGATTTGGTTTTTTTTTTAAATTTCAAACTGAATGTTATAAGTCTCTGGATTTTCTTTTAGCAATCTATATATAAACCATCGTCGATCCCCCAATTTATTAGTTTGATAAATTCAAACCTATAATTATTTGCTAGTTAATCTGTTAGTCCAGTCTGTCACAATAAGGCTGAAGTATTTTAGTTGATCTATATGTACATTGTATATAATTTACCCATTTAAATGATTGTATTTTATTTGCAAACTAAACGTTATAAGTCACCTCACTTTCTCTAAACAATCTATGAATAATCGCTGATCAAATTCAAACCTATAATTATTTGCTACTCTGTTAATTTGTTACAAAGAAGTTTTGCAGTTATCTGTTATGTATGTCATATATGATTTATCTACATGTATGTAAATGCATTTTATTTGTAAACTGAATGTCATAAGCCTCCTCCGGACTTTCTTTTTCAGTATGTTTTTATTAATAAACCAACATTGAATTCAATTGAATTGAATGGGGGGGGGGGGGGGTATGCGCTATACAATGATAAGTATTTATTATTAATTATTGTTATCATATAGACTTCCCATTACCTTTCATCTGTACTTGCAGCGATATGATGATTAATTTGCACGCCACAATCTTAAACATTCAGTGAAAGTAATAATGCTTTCTTCTGACAGCGCTAAATTGTTATTAATTAACAGCCTACGTTAGTCATCACAACTAAAATGTCTTCGCCACAACGAAACTTGATACCCTCGCTGAGAACACCCCAACCCCCTCCTCCCGGGAATGTGATACTCAGTCAAGAATTCATGCATAATGAGGGGGGGGGGGAGGAGCTTCCCGCCCCCTCATCATTTTGCATCGAAAGTCTCCTGATGCAACATAACGCATATGCGCTGATTTAGCAATGAAACCGCGCTATCAGGATTAATATGCATGCTTCAGACCGACCAAGAATTAAATTCATTGAGTCCGTGTCAGTTAGTACCAGTATAGCCTTTTAACTATAACTTTTAAGAATTAATTTTAATCATAATGCGTGTCGCCGTGCGACAGGTAGCGTGCAAACCAACGCAGCGCGGCACTACCTATCCTTTACGTTCATTTGCTGCTGGTTTGGGACATGAAGTTCATCGTAGACAATTAGGCTAAAGATCACACTGGGGAAGGTCCGCAATTAACGCACGTTCTTCCTCGTTTCGCGAGCGTTTCTTTTTATTTTTTTATCGTTGTTGTCGTGAAAGTCAAATATTAATGCGATGACTGGCTGTCACGGATTTCAAACATCGCTCAATGGTCAAATATTTGCAAGGGGGAAACCCCATCGTGTCCTGGATGTTCGCGGGGTGAGCTGTGTGCACTCGCTGTTGTACCGCGCGGAATATTATTCCCACGCGCTTCCTTCTTCAGTTATATGCTAAAGACGTTCTCAAGATGACCTGTGAGTGTCTTAAGGACTTCACATGAATGTGCGATTCGTTGGCTGTGCTGCAAGCTATTGCCGGAGACTGTGGAGGGGAACACTTACCTACATCCTGATTTAATGTGAATGCCGAAGAAATTTTTCAGAGGACGTTGCTTCAACTCTAATAGGACGGGGTTTCAAGAAAAGGTGAAGTACTAGAGTGATTTACTATGCCATAGATCTGTTTAAGAAAAAGTAGTAAAAAGTCCTGAAATCTGAGACGTTGAAGCTTTTTTTTTTTTTTTGAAGGTTTGTATAAAATGAATCTTCAAAAACATGTATTCATTTTGTGATACTTCCGTCCATGATGTACTGCTGAACATTGATCATGGTGATTTTTGTTGCCATCGTGTTAATTTTATCACTCTAATCCTCATAAGTAATAGGATAAGCAATAGCGGTATAAAAAATAGCAGAATAAGTTAATTATATTCATAAGTATTGTGAAATGATTTCCAGATATCATGGATATAGAGTACTTAAACAAATATTGCATGATATGTCGAGTCGAATATTAACCGAATACTGACAAATGTAATATGATCAAATGGATATCCATGTAAACATTATTTTGCTTCTCTCTCCCCATGCCCGACCCTTTCTCTTTCTCTCTCACAGTATTCCATCTTTTCAACCCTATGCCTCTCTTCCTTCAAAGCCTCTCCCCTTCTATCTATCTCTATCTGTCTCTCTGCCATCTCTCTTTCTTCGTTGTACTTGATCATAACAGCAAATTATGTACAACAATCTTTTTTCGAAGCTTGTTTGAGATATTTAATTATAAAAAAAAAGAATCTGCATGTTTCCTTTATGACAATATAGTGTACCAACGTTGTATCACTAAAATTACCTTATGATTATTGATTTACTGGTACAATCTGTCGTTTATCATTATCAATTTGACTGTTATATATTCATGTTTCATTGCTGAAACAAAAAAAACAAACAAACAAGAAATCTATTACAATTTTTTTATAATCAAAATAAACACTATTATCACATGATTCGATTTATTCCTTTCGCCCTTCCATTTTTCTCATTATACCAGGTGCACTATTCAAAGCTAGTTGTTTTTAGTGCTTTAAGTGCTAAATACAATTTTAAATCTTGAAGTCTACCGTCCTGCTCAGAGCCTCGCACCTGCGTGTACTTCACAATGCACTCCATCGCATTTCTAACACTCTGATCAGATTTTAATTATAATCCCTTCATCGCTATGAGCTTGCTCTAGGCAATATAATCAACCGGAATGAATTCGATTCATAACGATCGATGTGCTCATGGAAAAGGGTAATGTTCGATTTGTTGAGTTCCAGACGACGGTGAAATTATATCGAACCATTTTGTGCGCCTTATGGATGCGCGACTCCGAATGATTAAAAATGACGAAGCAGGCCCAGTTGCAATCATCAGGATCATAATGAAATACACGAGGAACAGAAATTGGTTACCATAGTTATTTCAGGAAAAGTAATAAAGGAACTAGATGGGCGCGGGATCAGGGAAAAAATGCTTAGGCTAGTGGAAACACGACAACAACTACACTAACCAGAGTTATCATCCCCCTTCACCCACTACACAACCCTATACAGACCCCTCCCCCCCCCCCTCTCCCCCCCCCCCCCCCACCACCACCACCACCACCACCACCACCACACATACACAGACACGGACATACATTGTCAAGTTGAGTGTATGAAAGTGACACTGATGGTAATGAGTTCATAATTTAGTTGGGTGGCTTTCGACCGTAGGTGCGTGCCGGTGCTAAGACCGTAAGCCTCTGCGATACGCATTACCAGGCCTGTGCATCCCTTATATTATACGCCATTCATCCGCTCATTATATGTTACCAGCTAGGGAAAGTCCCGGACATGTCAATACAAATATGGTCAATATTCATTACTTCCCCCGCAATGTGTATATTAAATTAGTCGCTTCGGCCGACGGCGGAATTAGGCTGCGACGTGAGTAATTAATCATGCGATTAACTTCTGTAGAAGGATGTCAAATTAAACGCCAACCTCTTCAGAGATATACAGTGCTCCCAGAATTGATTTCCGAGAAAATAGAAGCCTCTGATTCAGACTGACTGCGACTCTCTCATTATAATGCACCCATCTCACTCTCTCTTTATGACTCTGTTTCTCTTCCTCGCTCATTCATTTATTCTTTATTCCCCCCCTCTATCTTCCTCTTTCATTCTATCTTTATCTTTCTTTGATATACTTTCTCCTTACCACCCTCTCCTCCACCTCCTCTCTATTTCACTGTCTTTCGCTCTCTCTCTCTCTTCCCCCCCCCCCCTCTCTCTCTCTCTATGTTTTTTTCTCTCTCTATCTCTTCATCTCTCTTACTTGATCCCTCTATTTACCTGTCTCCTGATTTCTTTTTATCAGTTTTTTACTTCTCTCTTCCTTCTCCCCATACAACCCACATACACATACACACACGCTACACCCCTCTCCTAGTTTAGTCTGTCCTCTAGCATCATCATATTTCTATATTTGATTTGATTTATTCATTTTCTGATTGATTTCCAATACATCAAATGAGAATACAACATGATAATAGATACATGTGTCAATTCGTAGAAAGATATTCTAGAACATTACTGAAACAAAAGTGAATGAATTTAAGATAACGGTCTATTTATAACAATCCGAAGCTTGACGGAATGAAAGCCCAAAGTAAATCATACAATACAGTTATCATGTCTATCAGTATCACATGAACAATGAAAAGGAAACTAACTAAACAAATGGATACGTTGGTTGTATACACGAATACAGTTCGGAAATCTGCATTATTGAGTGCTACCCTGGATGCGTGTTATATCCTACACTAACGACCAATTATCCTCCGTAACCATGGAGATGGTTTGAGTGAAAACCATAGACGGGTATCAAAATACTTAAGACCATTGTAATACGTGTATGAGAAAGTGATGCAAATAAATATAACCCAAATGGCTGCAAGAAAGAAAGGAATGCAGCATGATGCGTGCGAGCTGATGGTGGTATTAGAAAAGAAGAAGCAGGAAGAGGAGGAGAAGATGAATAACAAGGAACAGAACAAAAAATAACATAAAACAAAAACAGAAAAGAACTGACGAAGAGGGAGAATAGGTGTAGATAGCATAGGGAGAAGATAACGAATACGTAAGAATAAGAAGACGAACAAGGACACAGAATGGAATGGGCTGTAGAAGATGTCCACCTACAATCATAATTGTTTGAACAAAGGGAACTAATTATTCATAGATCACTTATCAATCAAATTATGGTTTATCCATCTTTGTATCTCTTTCTATTTTTCGTTTGCTTGTAAATAATATCAGAATAAACATACGTGTATCAAGTGTACTAAAACGTAATGTATTTACCTGAAACAATGTCACCAATGATGTATGTTTTTTTTTGTTAAATGCCTATAGAATAAGTTAGTATTGAACGTTTAATTTTGAACTTTGAACTTTGAACTTTGATGCAGTGGGAGAACCGCAAGAAGGAAACAAATACAACTATACATACTAGGCGAAAAACGCTACAGGTGTCTCATTGAATTGAGCGAGACGTTGGTATATCAGCTTACCTTTTCAAAGCATGCATAATTGTGTTCTTAGTCACAGCTATTTTTTTTGCTAATACTGCTGATAATATAACATAATTATAGCATACTATTCATGACACTAAACATTTATGATCGCGCCCACCGCCCATTGTTTGTTCACTGATATCCCATTCATATTTCTAATCGCCTTTTTACCCGTCACAGTGAGGACTGACCTGTATCATTATTTTTATGACCTACGGGATAAAAATTTGTTATAAAATTCTGATTAGTGGGCGCATTATTTCTAATCGACCTTTGAAAGACCTGTGTTCTCCGTCTGAGTGAGCTACCTTGGACATTCAGTCTTGATGTCCTTGTGTATTATTCGGCAATTGTTATTACTGCTTTTACAGCGAGGACAAAATCGATATTTGGGTTATACATGTATTTCTCTTTAGCGTTACAAATCACTGATGAAGTCTGGCAATGTTTCAGCTGTAGAATTAATGAAATGGAAAACTCTTGGCATTGAATACAACAGCTATTAGACGGATGAAATTAATGTGCCTGAGTATACATTCATAATTTAGTAATGATCTACCCTAGTTGCAATCATCATCGAAAAACGTTGGACATATATTACTACTTTGATGCTTTGGGGCAATTTGCCATATTCTGTGCAGTCTTGTGCATCAAACTGTGGAGGTGACAGACATATTATAAACAAGTCTAGTAAAATGTGTTATTTTATTTGACAGAAATGTGCAGTGACGAGGTTTCATTAACTCTTCAGTAATGCATTTTTGCACAGTAAATATTGACAAAATCTCACAGAGTAACGTGATCTGGCACACAAAGGGTTATTAAAAGACATTAATGCACGAACGACAACTGAGACCTTAAACTATCCGACTGCGTTTACAGTTAATTAGCCATGAATGGTATCGTGTATCATGGAAATGAATTGCCTGTGCTCTGCA
The DNA here is from genome assembly GCA_963669155.1 of Arbacia lixula. Lineage (NCBI taxonomy): Eukaryota > Metazoa > Echinodermata > Echinoidea > Arbacioida > Arbaciidae > Arbacia > Arbacia lixula. The sequence continues at coordinate 22,795,456 of OZ022584.1, forward strand.
AGAGAAAGGAATTCACTGAAAATATAATGAATCGGGGAGAATGATTCTTTACGATGGTATGAGTTTGCAACAAGAGGAATTGCCTTGGTAACAGACAATGATTTCAAACTACTTTACCTGTTGGCATGGCGCCTCGCATCAATGACATCAATAGAGCTGTCACGAGGTGTCTTTGTCTTACTCTCCTTCATCGAAGTGCATATCTTATTGAGGAAGCAATAATTCATTTAACTGTAGTTTGAGTTGTTTATATTAAATCCTCAATTGTCGCCATTGTACGCCTTGTAATGTAAATATTAGATTTTTAGATTGGTACATCTATTATCCGTGTAACGACGCCAAATTGTCTGAAAATTAACCTAGCCACACTGTTTGCCAGCTCCCCTCTCCCATCTCTCTCCCTCTGTGTCTGTCTGTCTGTCTGTCTGTCTGTCTGTCTGTCTGTCTGTCTCTCTCTCTCTCTTTCTCTCTCTACCCCCTCTCATCCCATCATCTCTTCTCTTTTGCAACCATAAAGTTCCCCCACACCACTGTACATACACTTTAATAATCGTCAACCTGTAAAACGAAGAGTAAATATCATATACCTCCAGTAGATTAACCAAATATGATTAACATTCTGCAATATCATAATCAGTGATCATGGTGATTATTGTGGAATACAATATTAAGATTCTCTACATGCAATAAACAAGAAGCTAGTGTTTACAAACAAGTATTCAATCACCATGGCCACGCAGGAGTGACCTCTGGCCCACCCACCCCCCACCCCCCATACACACACACACACACCACCCTTTGCTCATCTCCACCATCCCTCCTGATTTCTGAATTCTTGCGTTATAAAAAAATTACTAATTTGCAATCGAGATTAATTTCCATCCTCTATTTTGCCTGTCTCAATAGTGATGACTCTACCCTTTCCTTCTCTTTGCCACAATCAGAGATAAATACGCCGTGCCGGATTCCCGAGAATCCACTACCCAGTGTGCATCAGTTCGTGAAATTAAGCGAATCGTTTCCATGGTGATGATATCAGTTTGGTAGCCAATTGTCATCGATTCCGCTCCGCTCGGCCGCATGCAGCTGTAATATACATACAGCGATAGAAGACAGGAGATCAAAAAGAGAGAAGACTGTGTGAGTCGCGGCTGCAGCTTAAATCGTTACCTTCTACAGCAGTATCTTCAACGTGGACATCATGGAGCGGTAAATAATATATGAATTCTTCTTCTCTTCTTAGTTGTGATTGCAGTGAGAGAATTGTTTTCATGTAAATAACGAAGAAGTTACATGTTGTACGGAAGATGTTGATCATCGTGGTAGTAATATCGCTAAAGTACTAATCTTTTGTCTCACGATAAGGTAGTCGTGGGACAAAAGATTACTACTTTAGCGAAGTTACATGTTCTTGTAGGGGGGGGGGGGTGCGTTCCCACGGGAGCAGTTTGCCGCTTGCTTGCCGTCCGCGGGTTTCTTTCCTCCAGGGCAGCGGTAACAATCCTTGACATGTGCACATTGACCCGAAATCTAAAAGGAGGTTTAACGCAAGCAGTGTACTAAACCTGGACCACTAATTATCGGACGTCAAGTGAAACAACGTGAAACATAGTTACTGATTCAATATAACTGATTTTGTCCTCGGAATCACTATAGTATATTGGGTTTGTCCACATGATTGTTACAATGGAATAATTTTTAAATTACCCACCGTCGTGATTCTGTGGTAAAAATCAATGATTTTGTGACAGCAGCAGGTGATTTGTTTTGCGCCCCACAGTTCTGAATACGGGACATTGTTACAAGTATTCAGTTTCTTGCTTTAAAAGTGGCGGCGACAAATCGACCGGCGTGAGATTGCAGGCGGCGAGCGGTGAACGAACCTTAAAAATATTGAGCATGTTGTGCATGAAACCTGTTTTTTTTTAGCTACAATAGCTGATTAACCCTCGCAGTGCCTATTGAATAATTTTTTCACAAATAACTCACACAACTCGTATAGAGCAGCATTCTGTCTGGGGTAGAATGAGTTAAAGTACTCATGTGGTGTGTGGTATGTAATTTGGTGATATGTGCATGTCGCATGCTGGCAAATTAAGTTCTGGGCCCCGTTGCATAAAACTTACCATTAATGGTAGCTCTGTCATCGATGGTAGCTACCATGGTAACATCGCTGGACAGCCAATCAAGTTCAAGGTCTCCATCAAAGTTGCCATTGATAGTAAAGTTACCATCAATGGTAAGTTTCATGCAACAGGGCCCTGGTATATCTCCAGATCACCAGTTGGAGTTAAAATCTTGCTCGGAATAGTAATGATGAGACAAGGAGAAGATAATTAATAAATTATTATCGATCAATCATTATCAATACTTCAGTCAATGAAGTCCATAAACACCACTACAAGGAAACAGAGAAGTTGGTCTTTATAGACAGGTGGTCTTTATAGACAGGTGCAAATATGAGTATGCAAACTGGTCTGAAGGAAATCACTTTGAGTGGTCTCTCCAGACAGGTGATCTTTATAGTCAAGGGTCTTTATAGACAGGTTTAAACAGGTGTAACACAGTCTTGCACTGGTGATACTAACATACATTCTATTCATGAGATGCTCGTCTGGCACAGATAGGTCAAAATAAGCAAACTGAGGATGTATTAAGCGTAGCCACTTTTTTCATTCGGAGTAGACGAAGAAGCAAAGCTGCCACCCACCGCAATATATTTGGCCCCCTCTTATTTGAGCGCCGCGGATATCTATTTGTGCGTCGTCTTTAAAAGAGTGAAACTGTTTTCATAACATCGTGTAGTAGCCGGTATACCTCCCATTTCTACGCCTTCGAATTAAGTCTCTCTCGAGAGAAAAAAAAAACGTATGTGAAAAATTGTGTTTCAAGTTGAAAACAGTGTATACGATTTCATTTCATAATATAGCTAACTTCAAATGAGTTCATGTTGTTAAATTGTTGTTTCCTTTCAGAGGTTTGACTTAAATTCTACCTGTTGTTATCTAAATAACTTATTTTTTATAAACACGGAGCAAATGTTGAAGTTTGTACGTACGACGGATATCATAAGGATATGAACTTGTTATACCGATATTGTCATGTCTGTGCATACTTTCGATGTCTTATCATAGTATTTACTGCTTTTTCTTTTCTTACTTTTGATCAGCATTTTTATTTGTAACACAGAAACGAATCCCGAGCGAAGTTAGTTTTGAACGAATATTTGATACGCAAACTCTCGAATTACGACATCTTATATCTTTATTATGCATCTCTAGTATCAATATCTTATAATTATATAGTGTGATAACTTTAAATGCTGTGTGTAAGGTATTTGGTTATGTACCTACATTGTCTAATTAAACTGGATTTCTGTATGCTTGTGTTAGGTGAATATACCACTGGTCCGATTATGATTTGTAACAAAGAACTGCTATCATCTATACATAAAGCCGTATGAATAAATTGGCAGTGTTTTGGGGATGCCTGCGTTTCCATGCCAACGCGTCATGTATAATGGATCTGAAATGCACTTAGCGGTTATCAATTCTTTATTCATCATGACTGAATCTTCATGATCGGTCTAGGAAGCGGATATTTCTGACAAAGAATGATAAGTAACTCTTTAAATACCGAGCAATGATAGTCCCATGCCAATAATAACACAATTCATTGCCTATGGGACTGACAGTGTTAAGCGGAGAAGGGATGAATGCGCTATCTGGTATGACACTAGGTGGAAGGGAGGGGTAGATATGGGGGTGCCCCCTCTCCCCCCCCCCCCCCCCAGCCTGACAACAATCAGCCCACAAGACTTCCACAAAATGCATGTCTTTACGGTATCGTGCATGTATCAATTACAACATTTACAGACAGCACAAAGAGGTCTATTGTACAGTGTCGTTTTAGTGAGTTAATAAGTTAGTAAGTTCTGTTAATAGAAAAATATCACTTGTCTACGTCAGACCTTTACCTCAATGACCCCTGGCAATTTTTAGATGGGTGACATAAAAACACGACACATGATTATATATATTCATGTATTTCTTTTGTTTAATGTACTCAATTGCTTTGTTTATTTAGCAATGACCGAACGAAAACTGACGGAGGTGTTTATAAACACCAGCACACAGGATATAAAGAAATGAACGGAGGAAGGGCACGAAAGGAGACAAGGATGGAAGGATGGGGAAACGGTGTGATGTATCCAAAAGGGAAACGCATGGTTCATGGCATGTAGATGTTGAAGGAGGAGAAGAAGAAGAAGGAGAAGAAGAAGAAGAAGAAGAAGAAGAAGAAGAAGAAGAAGAAGAAGAAGAAGAAGAAGAAGAAGAAGAAGAAGAAGAAGAAGAAGAAGAAGAAGAAGAAGAAGAAGAAGAAGAAGAGAAGAAGAAAAAGAAAAAGAAAACGAAGAAGAAGTAGAAAAAGAAGAAGAAGAAGAAAAAAGAAAAAAAGAAGAAGAGAGAAAGATAGAGAGAGAGAGGAGGGGGGGGGAGAAGGGGGTAAATAAAAAAAAGAGAGTGAGGCAAAGAGTGTTTGTGTGTGTGTGGGAGGGGGGGTCAGACAAAGGTAGATATAGACTGAGAGACATTGAGAAAGGGAGATAGATAGATAGATATGGGGAGAGGTGATAGAGGAGGTGGCAAATAGAGGGAGAGGAGTGCACAGAAGCATAGCGAGACAGAGTCATAGAGAGAGACAGAGAATGAGGAAGAGAGAGAGAGAGAGGAAGAGAGAGAGAGAGAGAGAGAGAGAGAGAGCGAGAGAGAGAGACTGAAATAGAGATACATCTGGACATACAGACGGAGACAGAGATAGGGACAGGGACAGGGACAGGAAAAGAGAAGACGCATGAGAAATGACAAGAGTCAATTAAGATACCAATCAGCCTTACAGACAGTGACTGGCAGATTTGATTGTGAAGTGAATTGCCCATTATACCACTTGACCTCAGCAGGTCGAACGGGATGTGCTAAATGTCCATGTCAAGCACCGACTGCAATCATGAATTCTGGGAATCACCTGACAAGAAAGGAATAAATTATTTACAGTGCTTGTTATCAAAATCCTTGTTTATATAACCAGCAGTAAAGAACAAACTGTACTTTGCAGTACTGTTCTAGTTAAGATGTAAGATAAGCCTACCTATATGATAACAAATACATTTACATTTGAGGAATTGGTGCATGTATAATTTTTCAATGGCTTTATTTTATCGTGTCGTTTCTATACGTACAAACAGATGGGGAAAAAAAAAATCAGTTTTGTGAGGATGCCCCCCCCCCCTCCTCCTTCTCATGCTTCTGTTTATGATATTGCGTATATACGGGGTGTTCTTATAAAACAGGTTTTCGGGTAATCAAAACTCAAAAAAGAGAGGAGGGAGAGGAGAAGGAATGAAAATGAGAGATGGAGGAGGAGAACAGAGAGAATGAGGAGGATGATGGGTGAAAGATGATGGAGGGAAGGAGGGGGGATGCGATTATTCCCTTGTTCTCTTCCTCTTCCCCTCCTCTTGCTTTCCTGTACGTCTTCATTTCCCTCCTCGTCTTCCTCCTCCCCCTCAAGTAATTTGCTCATATCCCAAGATGATCAAACACCAGGCTGTACAGTATGTTTCACGTTTCACCTCACTTAATGATATTGAAACTGAACGAAAATAGTGAAGCAAAAACATGTGTATTAATTATAGCACACATGCGGTAGCTGTCTAAAAACAACACGAAGACCTAATTGATTCAGAGTCATAACAATTTGTGCTTCACGGTGAAACAAAATTTATAGGGGGAAATAATCACAAACAAGCAATTAACGCTAAAACGCGTATCTGATAACATTATTGCATTATTATGAAAATATATTATGTAATAAGTGTTGAACAGCTTTGGCTTGGCCTTTGAACCACTTCACGAACTTAGTGCCGCCATTATTTAACAACAAAGCTCGTTGCCAAGTTCGACAGAGTATAATCTAGTCCGCGTGCAGGAAAGTGAAGAAGCGATACTGGAGGAGGTTTGGAGATTAAAACAATACACTTTCAACCAACTCGTTTATTTTAGTTCCTAATATACGTACGTATATACGCACGATCATTTCCGGTGTTCCCGCGCTTGCAAGCTTATACAATAACTTCGCCATATTTACAGCTCTGTCACGCTGGAATTTTCCACAGGAACACATTCGTGCTGTTCGCAGTATATCTACTTCCGAACAGTGTCTACCTTTCGCTGTATTTACAAACTTGTTGCGTGAATAACTTGTGCATTTCCGAAAGTGTCAGTGAGTTTGAGAGACCACGTCTATGCCTACTTAGCTGTGCATACCCACTTCTGGAGAAAGTGAGGATTGAATACCAAACTTTTAATTTATCGAAGCCGGTGTGTTTGTGAAGTTATTGTTAAGTTCGCGCAATATTGATGCGAACCTTTGGTGCAGAAGGATGGTGTTATTTTGTGGAAGCGTTGAGTCCCGTGATTGCGGATTGTGGTGAGTATAAGCCTATGATGCAACTCGTTCTGATTATCTGTCCGAAACCACGGACAATGGAATAAAAAGGCTTCGGTTGATTGTTGAATACATGTTTATTTCGTTTGGAGATAATTCTCTTGCGATACCACCATACTCTCTTAACTTTTTGAGTGCAAACTGCACATCTAAGCACGGCTAACATTGCACATGATATCATTAAGCAGCATTTCACCTACACGGGATGAGTTCAAGATGAATGAAAAAAATTTGGATTATTTTTATCAAATATATCCCCCAATGTTGTGTATGCTGCTATATTTGCTATATATCGGTGAACCTTTTCATATTTTTGGTTTCAAAGATTTTCTTAACATGACCTCCGCGTAGGGAAATATAAACTTCTACTCCAATTTTTTCTGATTATACGCCATTCTGTCATCTCTTTTTAGCCGCTTCATTATAACAAATAATATCTCTACTTTTGATTGATACACTTTGTAGAATTATAATCACCAACCTGTACAATTATTTTGAGTGTGTCTTAATCTAAATTTTTACAATCGCCACAAAATTGCTGTGTTTTTTTTGTTTGTTTGTAGTATCTCATTAGAAGTTCTTCAAAATTGCGCTTTAACATGTTTAAGATAAGCAAAATACACCATATATTTCCCAATAGCCATACGCTCCTAAACTGTGTTTACTGTCGTTAGATCGTCATGATAATTGTGGGTATCGATAAGCAAAATGTGATGATTTTAGATACAGAGGAGGGGTCAAGCGCTGATTTTGCCGATGTTGTCCCAAATATCTTCGCCCTGTGAGGTTTTGAGGTTTCCATGAAATTACGCGTTGTTGTTTTCTATGAGGTTTCCTTTGACGATATATACAGACAGAGAGAGAGAGAGAGAGAGAGAGAGAGAGAGATAGAGTGAAATATATATATCAGGTTTTATGTTGTAAAATGGGATCGAACGCAAATAAAAGCCCAGTGTGACGTAGAATAGTTGCATTTTGATGTATTGATATTCATACGATTAACATGGCTATTCCACAATATACTTTACTTGTACTTGCATCATCACTCTTTCGAAACGCTCACGATTTTTGATATGATATGGATTTCCGTACGGGAACTATAAATAATTTTAGGTGGTCATTCCGAATCCGTTGTAAATACGCGCCAGTCGTTTTATTAATGGATCTATATCCCGTATTTTTTCAACCCAATTACAAAACACATGCCCAAGAACAATGGATTAATTGCTAGATACGATAATTAATCCATGTAATTAAAACTAAAGTATCATCGTTAACGATATAATTAAACGACGTGCGTTTTTATTATTCCCGCATATGCTCCAAGGTTCAATAGTAATTAAAGTAACAAGATCACTACCAGTTACATGAGCGCGACAGGTTTAACATTGAATGATCTTTGATAACCATTTATTCAACCAACTTTATTACCGTTATTGCTTTCATGTCTGGTTTCACTTTCCACACTGTCTGAACCTATGTGTGATTTACAATCGGACACTAGCACATACTTCCTGAGATTATATCGGGTTTCTATGAAAAGATCATTTTCACTGTTCAGTACCATGTAGATATTTTTAGAACACGGGTTGCTTGGCAATTTACCGACACGGTTTATTGCCATTACGTCCACTGCCATGAACTGTTGATGGACGAAATGGCAGTAGACGAATTGGCAATTTACCGACACATATACCTCTCACCAGTAAGGTGTTCTTCCAAATTAGTTACTCATTGTATGCGTGAAGAAATTTTAATGAATGCGATACTGTATACACTGTATATACATATATCTTGTGTGTGCGTGTGTGTGTGTTTACTGGTGTGGCATAAGGTGGATTAAAGAAAATGAAGTCTTTGGAGCTCAGACATTGTGTTTATTAACATGATCACAATACTGTTAATTCTTTGAATGTCAGGTAAAACAATGCATTATGTCATGCTATATGCACTAACAGGTGTGCCTCCACACGAGTGGAGCATGCAGTTAACAGCATGATGAATCACGTATGTCCTTGTACTTGGAGTATTTGCATAACCAGATATAACACGTGTTGTGTTTGTGTGTGACTTTGATTCGTTTTCTTGTGTCTAATTTGCATCTTTGCATCAACACCTTTCCATTCTCTCATGCATTCGTATAGCCTTGACCTATAACACGTGGCGTGTGAAGCTTTCTACCAGGCGGGTCACGTGACTACCAGACGGATCACGTGATCAGGACCGGACGGCGCAGCGGAGTCGTTGTCGCACTGTGTGAGTGTTGCCGTGCTTACTACTAACCAATCAAGTTACGAGCAGGGTTGTTCGCATGCATGGTGATGTGATTTGTCATGCTGTAATGTTGTAATAACAACAGCCATCTTACTTTTAATACCAAATATTCAGACTTGTTGCGTCAACATTTTGTGTACTTTATGAAAGGTCATCACAGCTCTCAAGCCATCGGCTTTCTGGTGATACCTTGTATTAATTGATCACGAAAATTGTTTATTTTGTTTGTTAAATAAAGACAGCATTGATTTAAATTGAAATGGAACTTGCAATTTATCTATAAAATACCACGTAAACAGCCGAAGTCCTCAGTTGCAATTGTTGCTATGGTAATTACAATTCAGTGTAAGTTACAATAACTGTCGGAATATAGCACTATAAGCAACACAGTTCATACCACATGGGGGAAGTCTTCCCAGAATGCACCGCGTAGCGAACTGCGGATTTTAGACCGACAGCAGGCATATAACTGCAAGCAAAATCTTAAAATGGCTGCGCGGTGCATCATTACGACATTTCCTTACATGCGGTATAAGGAATAGAACTACGTTGCTTATAGCTCCACATTCTTACAGTTATTGTAACTTATGCTGACTTGTAACTACAATGCTGTAAGGTCATCAGCTGTTTACACGGTATTTACAATTATTGTAAGTTACACAAAAGCTTTACGCAACAAGACCCTAGTCTGAAATCTTCGGAAATGGAAATGATAATGACTATTGTTATTTTCCCTTTTACAGCATGAACTTCTAACCAACTAATACACATGGAAATTCAATACTTATTTCGTGACAACATACATTCTTTTGAAATAATTGTGTTCGTAATACAAACTTAAACACAATATGATAACGTTTGGTTTGTGACATTAACGCAGCGCTAATATTGCGGTATAAGGATCAATATTTGAGACGGATACTTTTGCAAAATGTATGTCAATTTACTTTAACAGTAGTAAGAAATTAGTATTACATTGTGTTGTATCTTAAAATAATGCGAATTTTATTTGCTATTTGAGACATCCAAAACTAATTGTTTGTTCCTGTAATTCATGAAGTATTTTATTTCTATATTTTATGAAGTATTTCATGAATGGTTTGGTATGACAGTCTATTATCTATTGAGAAATTCTGCAATTTTTTTTATCAGGACATTATTGCTAAATTGCTGGAAATCGGATCATAATCAATTTTGAGAGACGGTAATTATAATCACGCAATGCATGTCGCTACAGGGAGGTATGTTATTTTCTTTGACCTTGCACGCCATATGATATTAACCCGCTCCAAAACGCTGATTCGGCTCTTGTACACTTTGGTACCCATGGTAATGGAGGATTAATCAATGCCCGTGTATATGGAACGGTGCTACGTAGACTCCTTATTGAAGCAGCTGGGGAGAAATTGATCGGGTTCTTGTTGGGATAGGTGCGAAACGCCGTCGATTCTTCGTGTTGTATTACCGCATGCTCCTGTTTAATGGACAGGACGGATCGGGTCCTGTAGGCCCGATCGCGTGCTTGTGGGTGGTGGAAATGAGATAAATAAAGTGCAACATACGTTAATAATTTTTTTTACTGGCTTGGCGTGCGTGCTTTTAGACATGTCACGACGATTGCAATAGAAGGCTGTGCGTGATGTCTATTATTGTAGCCTTTGTAAGTCATGCTGACCTTGCAGCATCGCCTGCTATGGTAAAGGTTTTCACGCTCAATTTTGACATATTTTGTTTGGAATTCACATCATTATTGCCCGTATTGAAGTGGATACAGCGCGACGACCGATTTGTGATTCAATTTTTCTATCCACTTCATCATCCCGGACAGGCAGGTGCTCTAGCTCTCATATTGAAAGTGTTGCATATCTATTGATATGGAATTGTGCTAATGCATTCATGTGTTAATGCAGCGATACAATGGAATCACAAATGTTGAAAATCACGCTGTATTTCGTAAAAACGTAACACCAAGGCGAACATTTCAATGAAGGGCCTGCATTTCCCGCACTTTGTAACATCTAAATCTAATTTAATGATTTTGAGTTAAAAACTGTCAAAATTGAGCGGGAAACCATATTTCATCAAGGCTGTAATTTTTCTGTTTAATTGCAGAGACCACTCTAAGAACGGTACGACCGCGTCTTCCGCGCGTAGTACCGCTCCCAAGATTTCAGTCAGTTTAGCTAACGGCGACGATAACGCGACCGATCTCAAGATGATGCAACCGGAAATGTCAGACATTGGGATGGGGCGGCGCTTGACGTCGAGGATGTCGCTGAGGGACAACAACCGCGCCCGCCAACGCCATACGTCAGAAGAAGACGACATCAGCCAGCAGAAGCACGCGTCGTCGATCCGGAGCACGCTCTGGAAGGTGTTCTGGGTGGTCGTGCCCCATACGGCTCTCATGTGCTTGTTCTTCCTGTATCTCACCATGGGTGCCTTCGTGTTCAACAAGCTGGAGGCGCCGCAAAGCGACGTCGTGCAGTACCGCACCGACTTCGACAACGCCAAGATCGAGCTGTTCGCGATGGTTAACCGGTCGATGTCAAGCGGACCTTGGGGCACAAACGCGCCATCGACCCGTCTCCCGCCGCAGGACGCGCAGGCCAGGACGAGCGGTCTAAGAACCCCAAATATGAACCCGGGCGACTGGCATGGTGGTGGGGACGACAACGACGACAATGACGATGATGTGATCATGGCGGAGATCGACGGGAGGCTGCAGGACATCGTTGATAGGCTGACCAGACCGAACATGAAGATGGGCAGGATGGACTCTCTCCAGGCAGGACGCGCATGGTCCTTCTCCAGCTCCATGCTGTTCTGTATGACGACCATCACCACCATTGGTGAGTAGATCGATGCACGCTGGTCATTCACTTAGTCAGTTGACCAATCTAACGGAGTCATTCATTCCCTCATGCTCGGTCATACTAAAATCTGTTTTTATTTATTTGTTATTTATTAATATTATTTACCCAGGGTAGCCCCTTCAGTGGTTGAACACTGTTCTACCAGGGGGACCTGTCAAGAGCAGCTGCCAAGAGTACCACTTCTGTAAAGCAACCAGTAGAAGCCAAGATCAGCAATGCATTTGCCAAGAGCAGCAAAAGAAACCATTAGATACTGGAAACGGTCGGTAGACCTCTGCGAGACTGTGAAGATTGCTGCTCGGTGAATTAAATAATTATTTGAGAAGGATTTCATGTAAAACCCATAAAATTGATCACGACATCTTGGCTGCCCTTGACTGATTTTGACTGTTCCTGGCTATTATTGGCTGGTCTTGGCTGCTTTTGCCTGCTTTTAGTAGCCCCCCCCCCCCCTCTCTATTTTTTTTAAATACTTGCTTCATTGCTTAGTTTGAGTAATATTCTCGATCCACGATGCTTCTCCATACTCTCCGGTCTTGCGTTGTTGTTATTATATTGTTATTATCCAGTTCTGTTAATCCATGCACTGTATGGTTGATTGCCAGTCCCGGACGGGGGTGATTTATCAACTTAATGATGCATGTGTTTATCATATGAAAGTAAATGAAATAATGCATGAACCGGTTTAGAAAGAAGTAATCCCAAGAAGGGGGGTCAAGTAATGTAATAAAGTTGTTTGTATGTCATTTTGGGATTGGGAAGACGGGATGAAAAAGCGAAGAGAGAAAGCAAGATGAAATAGAGATTTACAACAACTCGGATTAAGAAGATCCACAGTCTTTTAACGGAGAAAAGGTACCGTCAGTAAGTCGAAGTGAGGATAATTCCTGCTTATTAATGAACGAGAGAGCGGTAATGTGTCAAAAAACTGTCGTGCCGTTCCCATGGTAACGTAGCCTCTTCAGTACAATATAATCTTTAAGTCCAGACACGTTACGCCATTATTAAAACTTTGTGTCGGAAGAAAAAGAGAGAGAGAGAGAGAGAAAGAGAGAGGCACGGTAATACCCGGCGGTAAGATGGAAAGGATTTGTCACTCTGAATTCTTAGATAAGCCTCTTTATACCTGGTTTATTCAACTTATTGGTACGAAAAGCGCTGTAAACGTTTGTTTGGTTTTGTCAAGAAATTGATGAAAAGGCACTTTCATTTGAGAAAAGGCAAGTCCAGGAGTAAGCCTTGCGAGAGCGAGAGAGAAAAAAAAAGGTGGTGGATGTAAAAATAACGGAACAAAGATGGGTGAGAGAATGGGAGTCATTCATCAAAAGTAAATTTAGTTTGATATGGATGGCGGGGGAAACAACGATTGAGAAAGAGAGAGATAATATAAACAAGAAAACACGCGGGTAATTGGAGAGAGAGAGAGAGAGAGAGAGAGAGAGAGAGAGAGAGATCGAGAGAGAGAGAGAAGTGCAAAATAAAGGGAGAGAGAGGAGAAGTATGTGGAGGGGATAACAAGGTAGGGAGAGAAAATAAGTCAAGGAAGAAAGACAAACAAGTATCATAATAACGAAGAAAAGGGATAGCTGATGGACACACTATATAGAGTAATAAAGACAGCGAGAGAAGTGAGTGATTGCTTCAATAATGTTGGACAGGCTCTATACATGTTACATTGTCTGCTATTAGCCTTCAACCAATCCACTTATAATAAAATGGCCAGGCAGGTTAACAAGAGCTAATATGACGCGGAACTCTGACCTACATTAAACGACAAAACATACGCAGGTGCACTCGCGAAATCACTAACGGCTTCCCGCTCTTTAAAACTATAAATGAAATAGGTCGAAATTCCTGGGTTGGAGAGAGGGAGAGGGTCGGTCTTCACAATTTATCCCTGCACGATATTATTATCATCTTCGGTAAAAGTAGTTTTTTTTTAAATTGGCGTATAATTGCATGATATACAATGTCTTCAGATATTAATATGAATTAAAAAAAAATGTTTTCAATTTAAGGAAGAGCTAAAAAATTAATTTTTCTGAAAGGAGTTTGTAGGGGAAACATTTTTTTTTCTGTATTGCATTTGTATACGTCACAAATCAAGTTCCTTTGTGTTGAAAGTCGTAAAAAAAAACATTTCACCGATCTACCTAAGATATTAACATGTCACTCCAAAGCCAAATATGACATCATTCATTTCCTTCTGTATAATGTAATTCATAGAAGGCAATTATAATCACAATGATTAAGATCTCGATTACACTTTGATAACATCAGCCGTGTAGAGGTGGCATGAGGTACTGAATGGTTCTCATGGTTCCGTCTCTTAATCTAAAGGGCATCGACTTAGCGTCATACGAATAGTCATGGTTGAGGGATGTTCAAGGATATTCAACGCATGATTTATTGCTGTTTGGCGACGTCATTCATCGTAAAAACAAGAAGAAATGCCCAACGTCATGAACCGATGATTATATTTTTTTAATATTCATCTGATAACGGATTGTTTTAGGAGATACAGTTTTATGAATATGAATTCATGGTAGGTTTATGTTCTTTTATCGCGTGGCTCAATTATTGGTAGAGAGTTCGTCACTCAGAGACGAGACCCCGGGTTGGAGTCATACACAGGTTATTCGCAAGGACTCCGCAAAGGGGAAAGGGGGGGGGGCGGTTAATGGGGAAGATGATTTGGCGTGAACAGACACCCTAACCCCCCCCCCCACACACACACACACACACACACACATATACACACCCTCTACCATTAATACTAATATGTGGGGTGAGAGTGTCCCCTATCTGCATATTGAACTAAGAAAGGAGAAAAGGCTCGAAATAAGTTTTTCTCGACTTGACGTCAATTCTCGTCACACATTTTATCGCATATTTAGCACTAGATACCAGCAATTTAAAAACGATCTATAATGTTATGGAGTTAATAGTTATGTTATTTCCGTGCCTCTCCTCATTCATAAATGTAACTTGATACTTTGAACTGACGACGCCCCCTTTCCTGTATATCAATATTGGCGGGGGCGCGGTGCATAAGCATTTACAACAGTTACTGTACCTTTAAGTGCTTGTTGTATGATGCCATGGCAGCAGTTACGCTGCCCCGAATCTAGAGCAGAAATGTAGCTCCGTCACATCAAAGACATATCCGTAATGAAATTTAAAAATAAATTTGTGAACCTGGAAATATTTCTACATCGCCAGGAAATCATTTCATATCACCTGTGGAATGTATTGACCAGCCCCTCTTATCTTGTATGGAGAAGGGGGCAGGGAGGGCAACACATGGTCACGCCATAAGGACCAACCCGGGTCTGGTTGGCGGCCTGACCACCCAGTATAGATCTGATAAGATTCCGGCCACCTGTTGTATCTAATTATTGCTACACCACTGACCATCCCTTGGTCGGCATTCTTGTAAATATCCTTATGCTGATTCAGTCTGTAGCCAGCTTTGATCGCAGTAGTACATGTATTAAACTCAGTTTCACTTGAATTGTGTATGTTTCGTTCATTTGGTGCCTTCATTTCGTTGGCGACGAGGATTTTACGAATTCCATGCTACTATGGCGTTGATCGGGAAGGTAGATGAGTTCTTTCCCGACAAGGAGGATTGGGACCAATATATCGAGAGGCTGGAGCACTATTTTAGTGCAAACGGTATAACAGACTCCGGGAAGCAGAGGGCTATTCTGCTGACCGTTATCGGAGCGAAGTCGTACACGCTGCTCCGGACCCTCACATCTCCCGCCAAGCCAGGGGACAAATCGTTCAGCGAGCTGTCGGCGCTCATGAAAAGACATCACAGCCCAGCCCCAAGCGAGATCGTTCAGCGCTGTAAGTTCAACAGCCGATTCCGGGAGGAAGAAGAGTCGGTGGCCGACTTCGTGGCGGGCCTCCATGCTTTGGCAGAACACACTGTATGGGGAGCAGCTCGATGTCATAGTCCCCTCCCTGTCCCCTTCTCCATACAAGATAAGAGGGGCTGGTCAATACATTACATTCTGTCAATCATTCTGACATTTAAGTTACGATGACGATATCACATAACGATATTCTCTTCTTGTCGATATCAAGTGTGATATAGAGACAAAACAATGGCGAAAATCTCGCTGCAGGCACAAAACCGCTGTATATTTGTACCGTTGCATAGGCGATGCAACTATCGCTGGGCTATGCGATACAACACACTTTCTTCCATAATGTACGCGTATCGATTGAACAGGTGTGCATTCCCGTTCTCTTGGAATATTTTTACTCATTCAAATCTATATCAAAGTAACACATCAAAGATTGTTAAGTAGTGAAGGGCCATGGAAGAAACGCTTATGTCATGTATGCAGTCTATTTACTGAGGAAAAAATCAATACACGTGTTTGATGTTTACTGAGGAAAAATCAATACAGCTGTTTGATGAAGATTGTTCGGGTTTCATGTGTGATGGTACCATTATATATTTATAATCTTTAGTGATTGGACACAATGCTGGCATCAATCTTGTTCTCATTAGGTTATTGATATAACTTAAAAATAAATCATGAGCTAGCCTTGCTTCTTCTGTTTAATGGAAAGCGTTGACCTTATAATCTTTGTTACCCTCAATTGCATAACAGTAAGTCCTATACAAGGATAAGTGTTACATAATACGCAAGGTGTCATGTTGTGCACGAATGAAAATCAGCACAATTATCTATAATGGCAATGATGTGAGGACAGTGTGTGTGGGGCCGGGGGAGGGGGGAGGGGGTCAACAACACGCAATACATAAAGTTATATTTCAAATCTATTTTACACGAAAATACAGTTATTTATACCATACATATACCATTTTGCACACGGATAAGGAAGGACTGCAGGTTGAGCGATCTATAAACAAGACCGTGACTTAATGAGCAGGGGTGTATTATTGTCCTCAAAGCCATTACCAGCAATCAGCAAGGGGTTGCTCTGAAAATTTATGTCCATGTGACGTGTGTGGAATCAACCGTTAACCTCATTCCATTGTCATTAGCAGGATTATTATTCCATATAAGGTTACCTCGTGTGCAGCCTCTCCGCATGTACTCATAAATTTTGTTGTGAAATGACAAAAGTAAATTGATATCCCCGGAATTATGATTAATGAGGTACATCGTGGTGTCATGTTGAATATGCCTCTTGTATTACTTTGGGACCTCGCTCGATTTACTTTGCAAATGAAAAGGCGACTATCGGCTTATTAATGAAGTGTTTTTGATTTGTCCTGCTATATTAGCCTGTTGCTGTATAATGTAATATATGGGACTTCGTTTAATTAAATATCGCACTCGAAAATAGTCAGTGATTGACTATCAATGACAGAATTATGCTATAGACTCTATGTGTAGGGAATCATCAATGTGTTCAAACGGTTCTTGCATGCACGTATTCTGTGTCTGTGACTCTGTGTTAAATACTACCGTGAGGCATCTAATCGAAATAAATTGAATTGAATGAAGCTGTTCTCCACACTAATCACGGGGAAATTTGCCATCCACCAGCACTACGAGGCATAGACGCGTTGGATGCATGCAGCATGTATATGATCCAGTGATTCATGCTTGTCGCGGACATGTCTAAGAGAGAATGTAAATCTTTAAATGTAAAACAGATAAAAAAAAAATCGATAAGGGGGATGTAGTGTGATGTATTTTATATCCGTCAGGGCGGTGACAACAGTTTTATAACTGAAAAGGTCACCCTGCTTAAATAAAATTGGAAATAGATGACTAAATAAATAGGGAGATGGATGTGAGACGGGAGCAGATGGGGGTTAACACACACACACAAGAGCGAAATGTAACCTTTATCATGGGATGGGGCGTAGAGTAAGCAAGTAAGAGAGGGGATGTTCGTTAATCGCATATAACAGAAAAGTAATGGATGGAAGATTGTATAAGAGGGAAAAAGGAGAGAGAGTGAGAGAATAGAAAATTTAACGAGGGGGGGGGGGAAGGGAGAGAGAGATAGAGAGAGGGAGGGAGGGAGAGAGAAAGAGAGAGAGGCAGAGAGAGAGAGAGAGAGGCAGAGAGAGAGAAGCGGAATAGAGAAAGACACATAATAGACAGACAGAGAGAGACGGGCTGAAGAAAAAACAGGAAAAAAAAGAACACCAAACAGAAAGTTCGTGACATACATGATTGTATGATAATCGTATTGAATCATGTGATTTCATTAGAGGGGCTTTCGCTGGGGATGTACCAATAAGCAGGAAAGAATTGGCGGAAGGAACTTTTTCGGAAATGCTTGCGGTTAATGACCTCGCAAATGATCTGCACGAACTTACAATGTAACTGGCATACACACTATCTGACTGTAGTATTGCTTATCTTTGTAGCCAGATACATCTCTATCACATACAGTATGACTTGGGTGAAAAAAAAAGAATATAATGATAGGGATGTTACGACAAAAAGAGGGAAGGGGGCACGGGGGTAGTAAAAGCAAAGATGTACAAAGTACGATTGTCTCTGTCTCAGAGAGAGAGGGGGGAGAGAGAGAATGGAGAGAGAGAGAGAGAGATAGAGAGAGAGAGGATGGATGCATGTGTGCGCCGGTGCAGAATAATCATTTTTCCCGGCGTAACTCTGAATCGAAACAAATTACAAGCGTGATATGATTTGGTATAAATCTTTCATAAGCCGGAAATGTTTTTGACGGGAAGCAGTGCCCCGTCCCATCCCATCCTCGCCAATCATCTGAATTAATAAAAAAAAGTTGTTTTTTTTTTATGAAATCCTTTTTATAATTTGGCTTAAGATGTTTGTCCGTCTGTTTGTTTGAAATCGTTTTTCTCATTGATTTTTTATATATTATATATATATATATTTTTTTCCAACCATGATTTGGCTACTAGATTGTCCGAAGGGGGTTTCTCATTTTTGTTTTTGCATTCATTGCACATTTCTTGATTTGCAATTCGTAGCTCCTTTTTTACTCCTGGATGGCTTCATTGGTCCACGACGGGCCCGGGTGTAGCTTGCTGGCTTGCGCTAAATGAAAAAAAAATGTTTTATACGACACGTATATCTACTAGCGTTTATAAATTTACTACGGTGAACTATATAGCTAGCTATATCTAATCATTTCCTTCGTGCATTTGTGGCGACGCCCATTGGGAATCTGTTTAAATTCATTTCAAAGTAGCACGCTCAAATCATCAAAATTTGCAACTTGCAGCGCTTATAGTTTGGGCGATTTATTGATGTAGTTTCTGTCAAGAAGACTTCAATACTGGGCAATTTATCACTTAGGAGCTGTGAAGGCGACACAATATATTACAGCCGCATTTTCTAGTTCTTTGGGTTCCTTTTTACATCAGAGTACTGCCAATTCATTTGTAAAATACATCTATGAATCTCCCCGTGCGAGGGGGACGTGATGACTCATGAATAAATGTACCCTCGCGTCAGCATGGTTGGGGTGCGTTCGCATGGAAACGGTCCGTTCGCATTGAGCATATTGAAGTGGTTGTCTCTGCCGCTCACCCGCCTTTAAGTTGACACGATGTTGCGGATTTTTTTTCCGGTTGCATGATATTATGTAGCAGTGTTTGATAAGATTGAAACTTCTAATTTGATCGTTAACATAAATCTATTAAGAGAAGTCGCTCCGTCGGAGTTGGAAATCCCATGTAAACACAGAATGAGTGTTAAAGTGACAAGCAGTACGGGTAGACCGCGCGTGTGAACAGCCATCAGCTGACTGGGCTTGCCAATGCCTCTAGAGGATAGGAATAGACAGGGAAGGGATGCATGGGCGAGAACGAAACACAAGAAAGAAACGTCTTCAGTTAGAGATGCGTCCATTATGCAACGAAGAAGGACGTTTCTGGGGAAGAGAGATGCGATGTTTTTATCCCTAATGGATACTTGACAAAGATCGACGAGTGGAGAAAAACAATTTAGATCTTAGTGTAGAGCACAATTATGATGAAATGAAAGCATTCAGTAAAAAAAAAAAACTTTTCCAAGGAAGGCAAGTGTGAGAACTGATAATGACTTTTCATTTATGATTAACACTCGACAAAGAGCAAATATACATTTACGCAACAACAGCTTTTTTAGATTGGAAATGCTTGTTATGCAGCACTGACCAACTGTGACTTATCACGTCATACAACTCGACAAACAAAAGCTATCAGGGGCAATGATGATATTTAGGTATAGTTCATAAGCACAAAAACATGTTGTCGTACTACATTGGTGATCGACATGTTATAAGCAAGTGAGAAAGAGAAGCAAAACAACAGTGATAATTAGAATCCCAACTATAATAGAAACGGTTCAGATGTGGTCTTCGATGTAAAGATTAATGAAACATGATTATTCTGAGAGGCGTATTCTAGCGTAGTTTACGTATTATGATGGAGCAATGAGGGTGTGCTCCAATCAAAGAAATGCGACCCTAGTTCATTAAAAAGGCGACAATAACGTAGGGAGTCGCTTGGAGGAAGAAAAAAAAAGGACACATAATGAAGATAAGGGTAGAGATGCAAGAACGAAGACAATGGGAAGTAACCATGACAACGACGTCATTAAGCAAAACCGTAAAGGGTAAGTGGCCCCCTGGGTAGTGGTCAGCATGCACAGATTTAGTTGTCTGCCCGGCGAATTGATTATTTTGTTTGAAGAAGTGTTCATACCATGACAGATTAAGTTGCATTATTTTCCCATTACAAGAATATTTTGCTACCACCTATGCATTATTTACGACCTGGTTCCCGTTTTATCGTTCTCGTTCTTGCAATATGTATTTGCTCTTTAAATGTGGATATGTCTATATTTTTAGTTCCAGTGTGTTCCAGTAGCCATGACTTCGCTACGAAGTGGCTGGTGTGAAGTCAAATATAACCTTTAAAATGGTGAAACATGCAAGAAACTTGGCACACATTAAAAACATACCCATTATGAGGTAGCCTTTACAAAGCGGACGTGTATGATCCAGATGTAAAATGGTTGCCATGTTCAAAAGATGGCTGCCATGCTAGGCAAACAATAATGAATTTAGACCACAAAATGGCAATCGCTTGGGTGAATTTGAATGATTTCTGTGTTAAATATTGTTTTGGGAATCTACTGGCTGACTTCCAACATTCATTTATACAAAGTGTTGAGTAAAATCCTAAAAGTCACCGATTGAGGCCTATTGTAGGTCGCAGTAAAATTATTCATCAAATAAAATGCTGATGATTTGTTATCATATCATATGATTTTAAATTATGTGTAATTGATTTATTGACAATCTTTTCATTATCATGTCTAAACGGAGCTGTACATTCACGTAAACGTATAATTGGTGCGCATCACCATCACATTCAAACTTAGATGGTGTTACAGATATCGATGTTTATTTCAGGCCAAAAAAAATGCAAACGAAAGTCTTTGTCCGGATATCAGGTTGGCAGTTCTTGTAAGTCTACAGGAAGTCAACGCACCGCTGAAAGCTTTTGAGACCCTAGGCACCTACTAGTATGTAATTTATGTATGATCTGTCTCCAGGATTTTCATATTCGTTTTATCATGCATTGCTAAACGTAGACCCTCTCCAAAAGCTGCTTCCTCCTCGGTTTCGATATTGATATGAAGAATGTGATTTGCCCGCTATTTCTGGCAGCAGCGAATTCTGCCGCAAAACAACAAGTTTTCTGTTTACATTTTCTCCCTGTTCGAATAAGTCCCCCCCCCCCTCTCTATCTCTCTGTCTCTGTTTCTCTCCATTTTTCACTCTCTCTCTCTCTCTCTCTCTCTCTCTCTCTCTCTCTCTCTCTCTCTCTCTTTCTCTCTCTCTTTGTATATATGTACATGCATATATATATATCCCTATATCTGCACGTCCCTCCCTCTGTTTTATGCATATATACACTGAGTTTATATATAGTGTATATATCTATCTCCCTGTATATGTACGTCTCTCCCTAGCTATTTTCTGTGTCTCTATCTACCACTCATCTATTCTGTTGATGTTCAGACTACGTGCCTGTACAAGCGTCTGTGCCTGGCTACCATGGTTACTATGGATCCAGATCTGGTACAGATAAAGCGTATAGGAGACGCGGAAACTAGTCTTTTCCTTTGACAATAAACAGGAAAGGAGAGAGATATACGAATCCGAAACGAGACGGACACAATGGGAAATAGAAAGACTCGTTATATAAAGTACCTCGAGAATAAATCGGCTAGCAGTCCAGGGTTACAAGGACATGCCCAAAGTGCACGATGTAATTAGTACACGATACCATATCAAAGGAAAGTCGTCAATGGACAAACAATTTTAAGAAATGAACACCTTTTAAAAAACATCGTTAAATGTCAGCCATAAGAAAAACGGACATTGCATTCATAATAATTGTATTAATTATGAAGTAATAAAGATAATGATTATAATCATGTCCAAAAAAAATTACATTAACACAAACATGTCATCGTCTAACAGTGTATTCGATGCATCCTCTTCTTCTTTTCTTTTTTATTTGATCTCGTATTTCCTTAACAATTGTGCTATGCATTGATATAATTAATAGTTTACACTCTGATGATATGCCCAGCTGTGTGTGTGTGTGTGGGGGGGGGGGCATAAGCTGTGAGCCCCCCCCCCACCCCCACCCCCACCCCTCACTCTCTTTCTCTTTCTCCCTCTCCCCTGCTTTGAATAACACTTCGACTCAAGTGGTTGATTCTTTCGATCAAAATGGACGCAATTAAAATCCCATTAAGCGTCAATTATATACTATCCATATCCATAAACTATCCATAAACTATCCCGCCCATAAACTTTTGGAGAAGATTGTACAGTTGATAAATGGAGTGTGCTGAAATCTCTATCACGTGTTGGCAATTAAAGGGAAAATTGTTTAATAACTTAAACTTTCTTACTTTGTAACTTTTGTAACTCTACATTCTGATATGTGTGCACAATAAGGATTGGCTGTGTGTACATATTTACCGTGTGTCAACCAATTTGCATCACTGTCCACGGTATTTCCATTATTCTTAGATATTTTTCATTTCTTGGATTTCTGGATACTTCTGGATGTAATATGAAGCAAATGCACATTTCTTTCGAGTTACTGACATATTTATGCCTCTTTTTGAGACTTCTTTGTATTTTGACCCGTCTTCATCTTCAAATTTCCCGCTATTCGCCATCTTAATGGTCGTTTCGGACGTGCCTGTTTCAATCAAGGAAACTGGTCATGTGTGACTTTCTGTGCAACTGGTTTGAACCTTCATGCTAATATGCTGGTGAGCTTGTTCCTTAAATCTTGTACCAATCTTCTTGCAGCATCGAGGAGAGCTTTGGAATTATGCATTTTAAGCAGTCTAGAACTACACAACTGAGCTTGTTCTAGCTTCTTTTGTCTGGTGACATTAACATCAACCCAGGCCCTTGTCAATAAGTTATTTTCGTAATGCATTCACAAGTTTCCCCCTAACTGCCTGGTGACGCGTTATAACTTTCACATGTATTCATGGTATTTCTTGATTCAGTTTTAATGGATGGAAGGCACTATGAATCTATAAGTTGTTGCTTCTCGGACAAACCTCGGGCAACTTTGGGCTTACCATTAGCAACGTATTGTTTCAACGATGTGAATAAAATTTGCATACATATTACATAAGGAAACTGGTCTTTTAATGT
The DNA here is from genome assembly GCA_963669155.1 of Arbacia lixula. NCBI lineage: Eukaryota > Metazoa > Echinodermata > Echinoidea > Arbacioida > Arbaciidae > Arbacia > Arbacia lixula. Next base: position 22,818,789 of record OZ022584.1, read on the forward strand.
ATGCAAGGCATATCTATGGTGCGTAGAACATTACAGAAAGCAGAGAAGGACTTTTAATGCCATCAAAATCTTAAGGTGTTTGATTCCACACGGTCTAGCTTACGCGGACCCGAAGCTATAATGTAATGTATGAGGCAAACAGACAGTCGTATGTTATTACATGGATCAACTGGTCATCCCATGTGTTCCGTACAGACGCGTGAGGCTAGCTACGGGGGGTTTGAGTACGGCGTCCTCGATGTCACCTTTTGGTGTCTCGGCCTTCCGGCGTTACATTTCATACCTCGGAATTATTAGAGCTCTGTTTAGCCTGGGCTTCAGGTGGCTGGGCATAATTCCTAAGCCACACTATTCAATAAAAAGGTCTGGCTGCAGTAGACTAGTCATTCTTAATCTATTCTCCAGCTCCAGGAGTGAGAAAAGAGGAGAATGACACAGTGACTATAGTCTTGGACTACTAGACTCTATTTTTCCGTTGGGATCAGAAATGACCAACAGCCTGGAAGCCAAGCTAAACTCTGTTGTGCTGAAGGAATGACCGTGTTCACACTACCATAAGAACACTGTTTCTGGAACGTGATTAGTAGAGTGACATAATATTGAATCATTAAATAGACGGGGATTGTACATCACCTCTGTTGCTGACTTACGGTAATTTCGATTTGGGTGATGTGTGTTTATACAGAGGTGTGATATAAATGTAGTAAGCAAATAATCAACGTTGGTGAGGGTGATAGTTCGTCTCATTGTCTGAAACCAAAAGTTGATTATTTGCTTTATATTCCACATTTGAAACCAACTATCTATACCAAAAATGACAATTTGACGTAAAAAGTAATGTTTACTTCTCTACATAACCACGAGCCGCTGCCATGGGGAACACGCGTTAGGACGCGCATTAGGACGTGCATTAGGACGCGCGTTGGGACGCGCATTAAGACGCGCGTTAGGACGCGTTAGTAGTTGATTGATAGTCCGAGTGTAACGCGTGAGGACTGTGTGGAGTGAAGAGATCAGCGAAACCAAAAAGTACTATCACCTAGAGTGTAACGAACTTTCCTTCTCAGATGATCAGATGGGAAAAATTACGCTTTATCACGTGATCAACTCTTGACCAATCATATAGCAACATTCTTTTCTGTGCATTAGATAACAGAATTGTTAGTCGTAGTAGCGGTAAAGATTACGGGGCCCTTACACAATGGAGTGTCATTCTACCATGACGATGGTTCCTATTCTTATTTGATTTCAGGAAGAAATCATCTCAAAATCGTTGAAATGAAGCGTAAGCCGGACCCGCTGATAACGACAGAAAGGGGTGCGTTATGATTACTACTTATATCCGTTTCCTTCAAGTGTTTCTTTTTCACCTCCTAACTTCCTCTTTTTCTGAGTCTGTCTGTCTTTCTGTTTGTCTCTCTTATATATCCTTTAAATCAGTAATTTCACTCCCCATGACATCAATATATCGCGATATTTTGCGGTTTTTTAAAGGTTGGAGCAGGGATGAGGAAGACTGATATGGTTGCCATAACAACAACATCCCAGTAGTATTGTAGAATGCTGGCGCCAACACCCACCCACACACACACACACACACACACACACATACACACCCACACACACACACACACACACACACACATACACACACACACACACACACATTCACACCCCTCAACAAGATCAAGAGGCCCCTTGGGGGTGTTCCGTCTCCAACGCTTCTCGATTTCGGTATGTTAATCGCAATATATGTAGTTGAATTACATCAGCACAAGCTTGAGCAAGGGGTGAGGAGCAACCGGGTGCATACTGTACGGTAATATAATGTCGTATATAGTCTAGGTTCTAGACCGTGGTATATGCTTCGCTCTGAGGCACTGCTGAAACCACAACTAAGTCAGTGCGCTTAGATTAATTCTCTCTTTCTCTCTCTCTCTCTCTCTCTCTCTCTCTCTCCCTCTCCCTCTCTCTCTCTCTCTCTTCTCATTCTCTCTCTCTGTTTCTCTCGTTAAAATCCCCATGCAGAGAGCGATGATGAAAATAATAGCTGAAGTCTGCGTGTATTTTGTAATATCAGCACTTAACATAGGCCTACGTGTCCATTATGCAATGCATTTTTATAGCTGCATTGCAACCAAACATCACTGATGCATTCTAATTTACTAATAGGAGAAAAACATTGTGTAGCAAAATATTCATGCGTCTTTCAATTTTGACGTGAAATTGACTTTTTCTGTGCGTGAGCGTGCCGCTCTATTGGCCCCGAATCACACAAACGGACTTCATGTCAAGAGATTTGAAATTTTCGCACGGCCCTGAAGATAATGGATCCCCCATCTAAATTTGAATTTGGAGAATGACAATCAGCCTTATTAGTATGCTTTATTTCCAACCCATCAGTCCATAGCTTTCCTCCCAGCTTTCCTCCACATTAGGCCAACATTCACCTCGTGTATGCATCAAAATGATACCGCGGGAAAACGGCGTGGAAATAATCTAAAAATTCTGTCAAAACGTAATAGCATGCCTCCAAGAAGACAGAAGTCATTACACAAAAGCATGCTGTCTGCGTGTTTTCATAATATATCATATCGTCGTGCTTTGATTAGTGTGGGTTAAAAAAGAAGTAGGTCTGCAAATTCGGTTGTATCGTAGCCTAGGTACTAGGCTGTGAGGTGCATGGACACAACCCAGTCTGTTAACAACTATGTCTGATAAGATAGACTATGCCCCAATCCCACTCTCAAGAAGCCAGATGAGCTATGACATCATGAGGGCGTAGTCTCTGTTACCAGACATTTTTGTTAACAGACTTGGTTGTGTCCATACACTGCACAAGAGCCACGTACCCTGAGCAGAAGAGCAATCATGTAGCCCACATACATGACATACATTATCATATAATCCGCTATAGTGGGCGAACCTGGATAAGGTCAATCATTTCCCAAGTTTAGACGTTCATTTCTCGTTCGTTGCTCATAAGGGTCGTAGCATTTATATCATTTTGCACTTTCCCCGAGACGTTCAGAGGTTAATGGTTGTTGATGTCCCCATCACAGTCCGCAGATTGAATAGTGAGGCATGTTGCAACTACTTTTTCCTCTCAACCATGCCAACAATTATGTTGATTGAATATTAGGGTCTTTGCAATCCCCACCTTCAAATTAGCTCCCTTATCATACCCCAACCAATGCCACCCAGACACACATCAATCTTACAGAAGGTCAGAATTGATATGTCGGAAACATTTACAAGCACAGCGAGCTGTATAGTGAATAGTTCTCCTCCGCCATTATTCATTATGGACAGTACATGACTATTGCGAGCGGTTGTCTCGACGTTCATCTGGTCTCCCTATCTGCATGCTCTGTGACCAATGTTAAACATAATACGCTGAAAAAGATTGACCCTGTTTCGAAGCGATGTCGACGAATCCTCAGATGAACTAAATTTAAGGTTGGGTCTTATCCTATCTACATTGACGTTCAGTCTTGGCTCCGGCATCTGCGAGGTGTGTAATATGACTACGCGGATGGGTTTGAAGGGGGATGGAGGGGAGGGGGGGGGGGGGGGGGGTGGAAAGGGGGGGGGGGGGAGAGGTGTGTATGGTGGGTGTAATGCCAAGTTTCGTGTTCCTGCCATCTGTGTTACTTTAACCTTTCATTAGGCTGGGCCTTTAGTTTCACAAGTACATTGTAGTAGAGAACTTTGTTCCTTCTGACATACTATTGTATTGATTTTAGTTTCCATTATTTTTTCAATTGACGGAAATCGGAAAAGACACAATCCAAGCACAAATAAGCCTCGTGTGTGTGTGTGTGTGTGTGTGTGTGTGTGTGTGTGTGTGTGTGTGTGTGTGTGTGTGTGTGTGTTTGTGTCTGTGTATAATTTTGAGTGCCGTGTGTGTGAGTGACCGAGGGAGAGAAAGAGAGAGAGAGAGAGATAGGAGGAGGGGTTATAAAGAAATCGGGATATGGGTGATGAGAGAGAGGGGTCAATATGACCCCGTGCCCTTCTCCCTCCAAGATGCCCACCGGAATCGGACCTTCGCGCGCTTTTGGAATTCTTAGAGATGACGTCGTCGCCTTCATCTATCATCGTGAAAAAGGTGCACATGGTACAAAGCAAGGAGATCCTTGGAATGAAAGACAGCCCATAACACCCTGTAAATCCGACGCGTATACGATTCGACTTGTTCTCCCTCACTCGACCAGTGATACAACCTTCGTAGTTGTCGGATCTGCACGGGTTTGCTGATATAACATGTGATTGATTCAGAGAGTGATGAAGGGGAGAAGGGAGAAGGGGGAAACGTGACGAATAAAGAAGCGTTAGCAGCGAGACGTGAAAGTACTTCAAGGAAGTGGAAGAAGCTATAGATGTGAGACACACTCCGTCCTGACAGCCTTTTGAAGTATGAAATGGAAGAAAAATGAGAGTGGAGAGGCAGAGAGGGGGTAATAGGACAATGGTGCCGACCGAAATCAAAGGCGGAAGACTTTTCGAAGCGCGGGAAATCTTGAGATTAACTTTTTGAGAGAAGCCTCCCGCAGGCAGAGTACTCAAAACTAAAGGAGAACATTTGGATGTCAAAGAGCGTAAGGAACGGTGGCACAGTGCAGGAATCCCCTAGGGTTGAATAGAGCCCCGTATTCAACAGAGAAGAAAATTGTCTTTAAATGTCAAAGAGCCGAAGTGCTTGTCATTTTTTGAATAGAACAACGCAAGTTCATAACAAAGTATGAAATAGTGCTCATAAGCAGCTTTTACAATGTACTTTGTAGCCCCCAATACAAGGCAATTATTATTATTACAATATTCGTATGTCTCACTCCACAGTGTGTGTGTGTGTGTGTGTGTGTGTGTGCGTTTGTGTGTGAAAAAAAAGTGTGTGCATGTGTGTGTATATATGTGTCTGTGCGTGTGTGTGTATTACAAAAATGTATAGACATTCTAAAGGTTTATCGTTCATTGTCACTTCTACGAGTTTTCTGTTGATATAAATATAATTTGCTTACGTAAGACCCTCTTTCTCTGTTTCCTGTTTGACACTAGAGAGGAGAAAGCGAAAGGAAACACTTCACGTGAATTGATATCTTTCTGTCTAGTATTTGCTTTCTTTGAATAGTTCCTTATTACCGTTGTTTTGTTTCTCACGGTCATCTAACTATCTCTTGTTCTGATCGCGATTATTTGCCTTACTGTTCCCCGGAAACGCGTTTGAGGCCTCACGTAGCTCGACTAATCTGTTCTCATAATCAACATTCTGTAGGACAAACCTGGTCAATAAACTGTTTTATTCAATACCAAACTTTATGTGACTGGTAGAATACTGTATTTTAGCTATCTGAGATTTAATGACATGTTTAAAAAACACCAGGCTTTCGGAAACATTAGTCTCGAACGGTATGGCTCATTGCACATGTAAGATGAAGACGAATGGCCACAGGTTTTCCAGATAAGTATTATTATGGTATGATTCGTATCCTACACAATCATGTAAACAAAACTATCAAAGAAAAGAAACCAAGCGATCCTCTATTCAAAATGTACAGGCATGTTTAAACATTGACGTGTCTTTATATTCGTCTTGAAAGATATGGTGCATTGAACTTGGAAGACTAAGAAGAATTGTCGCGTGTTTATTCCTCATCAGTATACAGCGGTTTCGCAAAACATTCACCGTTGCCATGGCATCATGTAGGTTTAGTGCTTCAAGAGGAAGTTTGTCATCCCCCCCCCCCCTCCTCTCTCACGCAATAGTTTGACGCGGAAGAAACAGACGCATACGGACATTTAAGAACAGTCTCCATGCGCCTGTCATACCAATCAAACGATAGCATTCCATGCACTTATTCCCAGAATTACATATCGTTCAGAGATCAGATATTAATATCCTTGGAAGAGAGAGAGAGAGAGAGAGTGTGTGTGTGTGTGTGTGTGTGTGTGTGTGTGTGTGTGTGTGTGTGTGTGTGTGTGTGTGTGTGTGTGTGAAGAGAGAGTGTGTGTGCGTGTATGTGTTTTGGACAGACGGTATACAGTCGAGCATGGACAAGCGAATGATGAAGCAAAAGTGTCGCTTTCTCTACCTTTGATTCAGGCGGATGGGCCGTTCTCGCCCCTCTAACTGCCCCCATCCCTCTCAGACAGCTCTCTAATAGCGATAGATAGATAGACTAGTTCCATATCTACCGCTGATGAAGGGGGTGGGCAGCGGTGATTTATTATGACATCATCGGGATAGTTGTGCGGTCTGCCCTGACGGAGTGGGTGGTCCCAGCTGTAACCCGACCGTGTCAGCCAGATGTATCGGTGGCATTTAAACCATTCAGTAAACGGCTCCTCTTTAGGATTCTGTATTTTCTGCTCACAAAATACAAACAAGGACGCATACAGAAGATGACACTTTGTATGCCACATATGCGGGGTTTTTTTAACAAGTAATTCCATAGATGTGTAGCTTATCTGAGGGAGGTGGTGATGGTTTTCCATCGCTAAATCACGGAACTTTTTCGACCAAGGTTGCATATATGAAGCCAGCCCACCCTTGCTCCGACCTTATTCAGTGACCAGTTGATTGTACAAGATTGCGTGTATTAAACCTTTTCTGTTCCGTCGACCTGAATTCAACGGCGAGTCGCCTGCAACAGCTTTACATCATCATTCGCTTATCCACGCTCGAGTGTATGCCATTTGTCCACTAGTTCAGATCGGCGAACATGTTTCGCATACTCTTTCAATAATAATCCCGCCTGTATATACAAGAGCAATTAGTGTCCCTTCCAACGCAATCTGTGATAAACAAAAGCGGTACGGTCCTCTATTTTCTCACAACCAAGGATTAGTTCCTTTATTTTTCCAATCTTTGTTTGATGCGCCTAATGCTACCTGAGCGTGAGCACGAGGGGCTGTTTGGCGCTCTGTAACGTCTGTGGAATGCGGTTAATGTGATCGCCCGAGGGCATTGGGCTTGAGAGATGAACAGAAGAAAAAATGGGAGCAAGAGGGTGAAGAAGAGAACATAAAATAATTATACAGACAGACAGACAGGCAGACAGACAGACAGGTGGGGAGGGGGACGAGATGAGAGGGAGGGAGAAAGTGACGTACAAGGCTTAGGAGATACGAGGAAGACCAGAAAAAAAAAGAGCGAGAGGAGAATTATGGCAGAATAATATTGGGTAGAAAAGAAGATGGAGGGGAAACAGGTATATACTGATAGAAGATAACAGCTTCACATCAAGCTTAGTAAAACCGAGGCAGATCGAGGAGAGGGAGAGAGGAGAGACTATATGGCAGAATGATGTGGAGAAGAAAAAGAGGGCGAGAGGGAAAACATGTATACTGATACGAGATAACAGCGCCACATCAAGCTTAGGGAATACGGTGAAGATCAGGGGAAAAGAGAGAGGTGAGGGGGTCTATAGGCGAAAAGAGAGAAGGGCGGGTATGACGTGGTCGAATGAGTGATGAAGTAGCCATGGCAGATTAGTGCGAGAAAGTAAAAGAGAGCGAGAGGGGAAACAGATATACTGATACGAGATAACAGCTACACATCAAGCTTAGGAAAAACGAGGCAGGTCGGGAAAAGGGAGAGAGATGAGTGAATTAAATATAGACAGATATAGAGAAGAAAGGAAATAGCAGACGAGTGACTGATAAAGGAGATATGACAGGAGAGTGCAGGGAAGAAAAGTAGATGGACCGGCAAACATGTTTACTAAAAGAAGCCCATAGTAACCACTCAACACGTGCTCTTAGAAGGTACTTACTTTCTCATAACATGGTACTATTCTCACGAATAAATAAAACATTTTTTTTTTCAACTGAACAGCCTACCCTGTATTTTTTAAGAAAACGTGAATAAAATATATATAAATACTGATGTTGATGAACATGCCAAATGAAAGTATTATTTGAACAAATCATATCCGTTACATTTTATATCAACCATTTACATGCCAGACAAACCAATACTTATTTGGATTTATATGTATTACTTGAGCAGAAAAACACCAATGGCGTATCTGCAGTTAATATTCCATTGTCAATTAATTAAGTTCGAGTAAATCCTTCGAGAAATGAGTAGCTATGGCTTAACCTTAGAATTCACACGATGTATAAAGCACGAGATACCTTTTTCGCGTTGAAAAAAATTGTGATGAGGTGTTCTATACCTTTAATAGCATCTGTCCGGCCATTTAGGAAATAAATGTCTAGCCGCGTGAGTGCGCTGAGTAAAGAATGATTTGTTATGCTGCTGAAGGGAGGGGTGAGATTAAGCCCGAAGCAAGGATGAGTGCGGACAGAGGAATTGGGGTGGGTGGGGGGGGGGGGGGGGGGCAGGGGGAGAGGCAGGGTTGTATGGCCACTCTTTTTCCATATTCCATAGCCTGGCTCCCCCGCTGTTGGACGTTTGTAAACCAAACTATTACATAAAGAAGTCAGGCTGCAGTAAGCGATTCACTCTCAAATTCATATCCAGCTCATCCGACGTGGGACGGACTGAGAAAAGAAGGGAAAGATACAATTTTAGAATATTCGACTTTTTCCATTTTGGATCAGAAAATATCCAACAGCCTTTTCCAAAGAGCACAGCCGATCACAACCGATCACAACCGATCATGACCGATAGAGAAAAGACAGATGGTTCATTGCATACTGCCTGCTGTCGCGCCGTGACATTTTAATGCATGGAAGAACAAATCGCCTATTATTCAATATGACATGGACCTGATAGCTGCACTTCATGTATACGAAGAACTTGATGGAGCGAGAACGATAGAGAAAGAGCTATGGTAAATGGCCAGAGAGAAAGAGGGAGAAATGGGGGAGGGTAAAATAAAATGTCTACATGGTTTAGATGCTATCAAGTTGTCGCACTTTCGGGGATTTCCCCCACCTTTTCGCGCCTCCAGCTATAACATGTTTAACCCACTTTGATTTTTCAGCGAATCGCACCATGGTTTACTATGCATCAGCGACAATCAGCAATTCATCGTTTTAATCATTCTAATTTCCGTAATAGAGGGCGTTATCATTATGGCATATTCAAGTCCGGGACAAAATGTTCATGCTGTGGTCCTTTTCTTTACTTTATTTCATCACCCTATCTCGCGTTTTCCAGAAGTGTTACATGTTGTTTGCACACTGATTTCCAAGACTGACAAGGCAATGACGGGGGTGGGCTAACACTCATTTTAACTCCACTGACACTCGGCTCGGTGGACCAAGAGAGAAATTTTGCGATCCAATCGTATCTCACGTTTTTATCTCGTTCCTTTACAGATTTTGACCCCTTTTTTGTACTTTGGTGAAGATCCCTCAGAGACGCGGAGATCCTTGCCCTTTCATAACGTTGAGGGATCAGGCATCATGAGAAAATTGCTTTTAGTTTTTATGTCTAGGCCACGATATAAGACAGTGTCTTGAGACCGAACTTGTTCCTAGAAACATGAGAAAGATGCGTCAACCCTTCTTCCATTTTCGAAGAATAGATGAGAGGGTTGAAGCCAGCAGCGATTGGGAATGTCGTATTTATGTTAGCATGGGCGGCTCTCACTCGCAATCGCTCTATTGACTCAGCAGCAAGCCCTGAAAAGTACACTGGCTTTCTACACATTCTTATGCCAATAGCAACGCGAGGATTAACCCTCTCAGTGCCAAGCCCTGAAAAGTACACTGACATACTACACATCCTTATGCCAATAGTAATGAGAGGGTTACCATCTCAACACCAAGCCCTGAAAAGTACATTGGCTTACTACACATTCTTATGCCAATGGTAATGAAAGGGTTAACCATCTCAGCACCAAGCCATGAAAACTACATTGGCCTACTACACATCCGTATGCCAAAAGTAACGAGAGAGTTAACCCTCTTAGTACCAAGCCCTGAAAAATACTACACATCCTCATGTCATTAGTAATGAGAGAGTTAGGAGTACTTTCGTAATTTTCGAAACTGTTGACTTGACGATGGCTTTTACACTCTCGAGACGAAGAAAGACTGCGGCAACAAGGATTGATCCAAGAATGTTCGATACAATTGTCGCTTTAACTCCTCGTCTGCTACGTGTGCATAAATCCCATTGAACAGCATTGTATGTGTCACAGGAAGGGTTAAAGACCACACATGCATTCCAATGAGCCGCCCGCCCCTCCATTTTCAATGTTTTCCCCTTAATTCGGCAACTATCAGCAAATTCTTTCGCGTGTATGGGGATGCTGTCCGTAGACACCATTTTACTGTCACGTCGGCAATGCAAGATGTTGGAATCTTTCAGCATCGATGCCATTGTCTGCCCCTTTCTTTCAATAGTTATGATATTAACACACTAAGCAATTAAGATGTCGGCAAGTAGACGGGACCTTTTATGTTACCTTTTTTCTTGTATCTATCGTGTTTGTCTTAGTAATAACAAGAAGGAAACAAAACATTATAATTGTGTTTCTTTTTTCTTCTTCTAATATCAAGCTCCCTTTTCCCATTCGATTTCCTTTGTCTTCTTCCTGGCTTTAATCATCATTGTTTCACTTCTATTGTTCTATTTTTTTTTGTAAATGTCTTTTTATTCCATTCCCCTTTCTATTTCTTTTCCCTTTCTATTCCCCGTTTCATGTCACTCTCATTTTATGCGCTACATCTCTTTTGAAGATTCCTTTCGCAGTGTCAAGAAAGGACAGATCAAGGACCTCCTCCTCTTCCTTTTTTCTTCGAATTTTTATTTCGCAGTACAAAAACAAACGAACTATTTGATATTTTCGGAGAAAAGTAGTACAACATATGCCCCTTGCTACCCCCTGAACACGTCTTACAGTTTCTGCGAAGCTGTAATGTGTATGTAAATTTCACGGTCTTCATGGTCTTGCACGGTAGAACGAATTAGAGGTGTCCTTCCAAGAAATTGAATTCTGAGCAAGGACGAGTTTCATCGATGTTCACTTAAGCGATTAAAGTACTAAAACAGAAAGAAAGCCCCCACACGCTACAGCAGAGAGTCGAGCACTACCTCCCCAAAACGATACACGTCGCCTGTTTAATTTACACGACTTGGGCATCAAGTGAGTTGTAGTTTTCCAAAAATAGTGAGAACTGATAAATACTATTGAGAATTTAGTCAAACTTTAGGGAGCACAGTGTGGTTGTATTCTCTGAAGATTTTTGAAACACAGAATGGGTGAGAGAGGAGAAGAAAATCTATAAAATTAATGAAAAGATGAATTTGCGTTATATTTCATTACACTTACACAAGACTGTTTTATTTTCCGGTATTGAAACTGCGGGAAATCACTATAAGAATTGGGAAAATATTTTTTTTTTTAGGATTTACATCTACAGTGTATTACAAATTTCAATCATCAGACGACGGGAAGTACTTTTGCAAAATAGAAAATGTGTTTTTCTCTCGGAAATGCACGGAGACATCACTTCTACATGGTTAAGTGGGCTTTAAAGTGACGCCTCCGACATCAACGTGGCACGTGATCAAACTAGCTGAGTTCCCCCCGAGGCGGCACATACTGTTCTAGGGGCCTGCTGCCGCCATATGATTAGGATTTAAAGTAACGTTCACACTGCAGCGGTTTGCCGTTGCGGTTCACCGCCTGTACTTTGTTTCTAGGGTGTTCCCGTTGCGGCAAAGCAAGGAAATCCGTCCATGTAGCGCTCTTTGAATACCAAGTTAGACAGCCTTTTCACTGGAGTATATACGCCTTCCAGATAACCCAGTAAGATTGCCGTTATGGCAAGCGGTAGCTGCAAATCGGTTCCGTGTGAACGGACCTTAAAGGGAAAAAAAGTGGTAAAGGTTACGGGTCGTAACTGGATCCGTTCTCATTGCAGACTCGTTATGCCGTTATCACGGGTCCCGGTCTTGCTTTATTTCAAACGACTGTCATTAACATGTTGAGATGATTCCTTCACGTGATCCGATAAGAAAATGAAAATGGTGAGCTGTGGTCAAGGAAAAACGCCCCTTACGATCTTACCCACTTCTGTCATTCCTTATTTAATTAAAGGGTCCCATCGGCCGACACAGTTAATGCTACTGCAGATGACATGATCTGATCAGTCGTACGACTCTGCGATTGGCTTAATCGCAGGATCCAGTCATTGGATTTGTGCAAGAATGTGACATCACATGTCTAGTTGAAGTCTCTTACGACTGCAGAATCGTAGCAAAATCTTGTCGTCTGCGGTGTCCTTCACGGCTCCTGTATTCTTTATCTCTGAGCTTCTTACTTGTTGACTCCAAGGGTCCCAGTCGCCATAGTTAGAGACCACTGAATATGACACGGTCTCATCAGTCGCACGACTCTGCGACTGGATGAATCACATGACCCGGTCATCATGGCTATTTGGATTCACTTTATGCACAAAAGTGACGTCATATTTCCAGTCACAGGCCCTTGCGACTGCAGAATCTT
>OZ022584.1:22836219-22981219 GCA_963669155.1 Arbacia lixula
GGCGAGAAGGGAGAGACCAACAATGGTGCGAACAACTTAACGGCCGATCACTCCTTCATGCGATCTGTATCCATAGCGACCGAATGCCCGACGTCACATCCGGGCGGGGTCACGATCAAGAAGCAGTCAAGCGCAGAGGTGAACGACGCGCATCTCGACCCGATAGCCGAACCGCTGTGCAATTGCAAGCCCGACGAGTGTCAGTGCGACCACAAGACCGATGACTTGTTAGAAGAGGTTCCGTTGTTCGTCGTCCTGCTCATCCTCGTGGTGTACATGTGCCTGGGCGCCGCTTTGATGTCGTCGGCGGAAGGCTGGGACTACGGTACGGGCATTTATTTTATGTTCATCACAGTAACCACGATTGGGTTCGGGGACGTCCTCCCCATTCAGCACTATGCTGCCAACACTTTTGTTCCCTGTATTTTCTTCACACTCTTCGGTTTGGCCGTGATGTCCATGTGCATCGCGCTGGTCCAATTCAAACTGCTACGAGCCTTCCAGCTGTTGAAGATCAAACTGGGCTTATGCAGCTGAATGAAAACTTTACACATTCTAAGAGTATCATCTCGCTTTGATAGCGATTTTAAGATGACGCACTGTCGGTGGTTGCCGTCTCTAATATCACATTTTTCATGCCAAAGTTTTTATAAATTGTGTACAGTTATATGTTGGAAGGTTCGATTAAAGAAATGTCATTTTTATTGTGGAGTGAAAAGCGAGGCTGGTTCAAAAATTAAGAGGCCTTTTCTTAAAGTTTATTGGGCAGGCCTAGTGAACTGCATCATGATAAACAGTCAGTTAGATGCAAAGATTTCTTGTCGAAAGCTGAAGGGATACACTCGTGCGAGATATCGGGAGAGCACTGAGGTTGATTCTGCTCTTAGATCCTTTCTTTCATGAGCAATGGAAGGAGGAAGCCGGATGATCGCATAATTATATTATGCAAGAAACACTTTTGACACGTTTTAGTCGTCATGTCTGCGTATCAAAGATGCAAATCGTTGCCAATGAATGATCAATCTCGTTGGTAAACGAGAAAACGACGAAGAACTATATTTTGGAAAAACGATTATGTTTGAACTCTTTTATATGCATGTGTGCATATTTTCACAAGTAAGTTACATAACTGGCAAAGAGAAGCGTTTTTTTCTTTTATCTGGCACAAGAGGAGCTAAGTGGAGACCATTGATTTATAACATGAGCCCATGGTAGTGAGAGAGTTAACCCTTCAGATACCAAGACATGTAGGGACCATTGATTTTAATACAGGGAATAAGCCCATGGTATTTACAGGGTTGAAACAAAGAGATCAAAAGTTCCAGGGCATTAACCCCACTCTCACGTCAACACCCTGCAATGACACATAATATGTAAGATGCACATGTCAAATGTAATTTGTATTGTGAGTGAAGAATATCAAGGAATAAGCAGAAGAAATTGCAGAACGTCTGCCTATATGGTTAAATCGTTGGTTGCTGGTAGTGATAATCACTACTGCACCTCGTGATGGTACTTCTGTCACTTTCACGTACAATGCACCATCGTGATTTGTTTGTGGGAACCACGAGTTCTAGATCGTTATCTGAATCATCGAGTTTCATGTTGTTACCGGTATAAAAAAAAGGATTTATTTTTGTCCTTCCTTCCTTCCGTCTTGTCTTCTCGATATTTGATTCACAAAACAGCTGCAATGTCTGGCTGGTCTGTGACTGAAAATGTACTCACTGATGTCTATAAGTAAAGTACAACCATCTCCTGCTTGTCGTTTGTCATACACGCTTTCCTCTCTCTCTCGCCCTCTATCTTTCTTTCCGTATCCATAATTACCCTTTTCTGGATAAGTGTCAGTCGCTCTCCTCCCATCTACCAACCCTCCCCCCCCCCCTCCAATATCTGTTTATCAACATTAATATATCGATCTAATTACACGTATACTGCTCTAGTTTTGTTTTCCATCTGATAATACGTGAATTTGATTCCTCGTCGTTATTTACATCATGGAATTTATGAATAATGTTGTTTTTTAAAGGTGATATTGTGAAACGTTGCAACGTATATTTCTGGAACTACAGTTATGCACAATAAATATTGATAGGTACAATATTCAGCACAGGCGTGTTGCACAATTTTGGAATAACGACTTTGACAGGGGCCCGCATCACATAAAGCTAGGATTGTATGACTTATCTATCGATTGATATCAATCGTAAATATGTATCACAGAGAACCTACAATCGATATCGATCGTAACTTGCAATTGATATTATTCATAGTATGTGTGAATCTATCGTAATTATACGATTAAGTGCAAGATCATGTACAGCTAGGCTTGGACTTGCAATTATGTAACAGTCATGGTTTTGTTTTACGGTGAATTGCAAAAGAAAATAACGTTACGGTATTGCTGATTGTGAAGTTGTCATCTGTAGTGCAATTCACTCTTGTGATACAGGATCCTGATCTATATCTGGGTTGAGTAAATGTTATGTCATGATTGTCTTGTCATTGTGTATGTCGAGACTTATACATGTAGTTTCAAAAGATAATGGCAGTTGCCATATTGTGGTCGAGGTATACATACTGTATGAAGAAGGGGGGGGGGGAGAGCTTGTTGGAATCGTCAAACCACCTCCACCCCTACCGCCAACATCGCCATTCTATTACCAAACATTATCAAGTTACTGACGTCATCATAACGTTTCCATTGACGAATAATCTGTCTGGATGTCGCCCCAAATTATTCAATAGGCACGATTAATATTATCGAATATTGCAAATATTTCTACTAAATACGAAGTATGATATATGATGTAATACGTATACAACCTATTACTAACACTATACACGTGCGGTTATTGTGTAGAATATATTGCATTGTACTATATACCATCGGATTAATGGCGTGCACATTAAGACACTGCATAACGATTAGTGATATATACAGATTCAATGATTATCAGGCACCTATTCTGAAACGGTTATAAACCGATAACATACATCCATTACCGTTTAGCACAAATCATTAATTCAATTATAAGTTGCGGAAGATTCTTATAGAAATTGCTTGATTGATAAAGATGCTTTGATATTGTTTTTTTTTTTTATTTCGGAATCGTCATTTTTCATACTTAGCATTATAAAAATAAAGTCGCTGACTATTTTTTTTTTCAAAGTGATTACAAGAACTTGTTCTTTGTATTTAAAAAAAGAGAAGGCATGTGTTACAGGACATTTGAAAGATAAGTGGTTGCTCCCAAAGTTTTCTGAAACTGGATGCAGTTTAAAAAATGTTGATCAAACCATTGCTAGTGTCATGATAAGTCAGTCAATATTAAACTGTTTACAATCAATCCTTTAAGTTGCAATAGAAACAGCAAATCATGGCTGTTACGTTACGGTCAGTTACGATACACTTTCAAAATATCAACGAAACTTGTTCAGTGCATTAGTTTAAATCATAACATTCATTTCCAAAAATGAATCCACTTAACACTCCATCCAAGCATAAGAATTTGCGACTCTGTATATTAGTAATCATAAGAACAGAATTGCCCTCATGATGAAATGTTTTTATTCAGTAATTTAAATTGTTTTGTAATATTTTTATAGGAACTGTGATCAAGATTAAAGCTTTTAATTTGACACTTCATTTTGTGTAGTTAATGTCATATTATGTCGTGAATTATATTTAAAAAAGTGCGGAAAAGAGATGTAAGTAGTAAACGGAAGAAGGCACAGAGAGACAGATAGACAGACAGAGAGAGACAGAGACGGAGAGACAGACAGAGAAAGACAGAGAGAGGGGAAGGGAGGAGTGAGGGAGAGAGAGAGAGAGAGAGAGAGAGAGAGAGAGAGAGAGAGAGAGGGAGAGAGAGAGAGAGAGTGAGAGAGAGAGAGAGAGAGAGAGTGAGAGAGAGAGAGAGAGAGAGAGAGAGAGAGAGAGAGAGAGAGAGAGAGAGAGAGAGCAAGGAGCTAGATAGACGGTCGAGAGTGGTAGATAAAGGAATGAAGGGGGAGCTATAGGGGAAGACACGGGCAGCCGAAGAGAGAAAGGAGAGGTGATGAGTGATATACGATAAGATCAGACAAGTTGATCATAATTGATGAAGTGTCGAGAAAGGAAGGTGTTAAACGAAAAAATACCAGTAATGTGTGACACGTTAACATAAAACATTGAAACACGGATATGGTCGCCAATTATAATAACGTAAAGGGACAAAATTGAAAGTCTATCTGCATTGCATCTGATCGTAAATCGTAAATATCTTTTATCGCATTTTAACAGTTTGTATCAATGGCCTACCGGTTTAAACTAGGAAAACAAACACTTACATTTAAACATTAGTCCACAACACGGCACTTGGGTTCTTGAGTATATTTAATCACTAGGCCTTTAAGAAGTTTAATTCAATACAAGAATCAGATAAACAAATTTGTACAAGCTTTTACAAAATCAGATGCTACTATTTCATCAACCTTTTGCGTACCAGACAAATTAATGCCTAATGGAAGTCACGTGCAATCATGTTTTCCAGTCTCTCAATATGCACATGGCACAAAAATGGTAGTTATTAGCATTTGAAAATAATGTAATCACTTTCTCTCTAATCTTGCTATGTAAGTAAGAGATAGACATGAGCGATATTCCGATCTTCTGAATATTGTCTTATTACGTCTTTGTAGACCGTTAGAATTGTCCATGATCAGGATGCGAGGCCTGTAATTACGATGTTCACAAAATCACAACTTCTGATTTTCTCATTCAATTCAAGTTAACTTATTATTAACCCATTGTGTACCAGATAAACTGCTGCTCTTTGGGAATTATGTCTATTACTTGTGAATAAGGTCAGATGTGGCATACAAGGGATTTTGACGTACAAAATAGGCCTAGATGTGATAGGGGAGATAAGAAAAAGGAAGACAAAAGGAAGAAGAGGAATGGTATAATAACACCATGAAGGAGGACGACGACGACGACGCCAAAGGAGGAAATGGAAACAGCGATTGGAAAGCAGGGAGATAAAAGAGGATGAAAAAGAGCCAACATTTTAGGATAAAAATTAATAATTCAAAGAAACCTGGGTGTTGGCGGTGGAAAGGCAAGTTGTGTTTTTACATGAATCGCCCTGCCGTTCGACTTTGTTTATTCCGGCCATAGCTGCGCGTTGTTTACCTGTTTTTTGTAGGTCTTCGATGTCAGTGAAATAGTGACTTTCTGGAGGTTTGTAAACTAAGGTCTGTATCACTGGCCATCCTTTTCTGTCTCGGAACTTCGCTTTTGATCAATGCACCATTTTGCTGTTATTCTGCCTTATTGATTTTGTTTTCTAATCATGTAAAAATTGTTTGTATATATTGTGATCTTCGATGGTTCTTCAATAAAAATATAATTTAAAAAAAATAAAATAAAAAATAATAATTCAAAGAAAAGGGAGATGGGTACATGGGGAAATTGAAACGTAGAGGGCTTTTGACACGATAGATGTTCTGATCATGTTGATTGTGTTCATGATCTCTCTTGAAACTCGTCTTACTCATTTCTTCATTAATTTTTGTTAATCAAAATTTTTCAAATCCTTTGATAAGTATACTGGATATACCGAGAGGCCTACCCATTATATTTTTTTGAAGCTAAACCAGTGGGTTAGGATTCTTCTCTTTTCTTTTTTTAAATATATAAGGTGGTTGATTTTTTAAATCCCAAATTTGATTTTTTTTTCAAGTAAACGATAACAGAATGCAAAACATCATTTGAGATATTTCACATACGTATTAAATGTCGATATTGTTTGTAATGAGTGTGAGAGGGACGTAAAAATATATCGCAAAGCGCAGTATAACCTCAATAATAAGATAATTCTCGAAAATATCTTTTACATGTTTTATTTGCTCCATATCCAACATATAACAAAAACAACAAGTTGGGTTTTTGAAGGAGGTGAACAAAAAGGAAAAAAAGGATGAAGAAGGTGAAAATACGAAAACTAAAGAACTTGACAAAGTGGAGGAGAAGGGGAGAAGAAAAGAAAACATATCAAATAAAGAAGCTGAGGGAAGGAGGATTGGACTGAACCGAGATCACTTGAACATTTTTTTTTTTTTCTTTTAATCAAAGAATTCTATTTGTGAGCGACCTCTTGCGTCACCTTATTACCAATCATGCATACATAAAAGTCATGTTGCCAGTGCTGCTGCATGACTCGACTGTGTGATCACCGGCGATAGGCAAATCTTGTGGTATTTTTAACATTGCTAGATGTTCCGACTGCAGGTCTTGTACAGGAATTTGAGAGCACCAAGATCACAATTTGTCAGGTATGTTTGTTTACTACGTTGATAATTCCAATGAATGAATTTGATTTGTCTGAAATGGCAGACTTATGCATTTCATCATTCGCTGGCCCGGGTTCAAAGCAAACAGCTGCTATGCAGCCAGCCATCGACGAGTGCCGGTTCGTCCCCAGAGCTGAGCCGTTCCCAGCTTATCAAGCTGTGCTGGGCCCTGGTGTTTCCGCGAAGCACTTGTAGAATGAGTCACAGGTTTTGTCATGTCATGATGATGATGGCGGGCCGCTATTGATGTATTTTCGTTTCACACGTATTTAATGGACAAAAATAGGAGAATAACTTGAGCCTGGCCGTAGCCCCGACTCTATGGTTAATTTACACAATTCTATACAGTAAAAAATGTGATTTCTGGGTCGCTGTCATTGACATTGCGAACCGCCATGACCGCTGCAGATGCATTAACATTGCACTCGTCTGCACTACTACAGCATTCGCTCCGCAAGTAGAAACCCATTTATTTTATGAAAATATTCCAAAGAATGTCACTGATGTGCTTTCATATGATTGGTTGAATTTCTGATCTTTAAACTTGCATTTCGAAAACATTTTACAATAAGCTTGAATATTGCTTGTTACAACATCACATACCAATACCATTTTGGGCCTTGAGACCAGCCACTTTTGATGATGACATGTAATGTATGATACGATGTATCACTGGAAATATGCAGTGACAAAGTTTCAGTAGTATTGGCTATTGCATCTTAATCACATCCTTTTAATAGTATGAAAATTTGACAGGAATTGGTTCAAAAAAAGGAAATCGAATTTGATGAAAATTAATGATTGTTTTCCCTCTGAAAACCATTTAGTTTTGCATCAAGACAATACACAATAAATCACATTCTTGTCCGCAGCTCTTTTCACATACACCAGGAAGCAGCAATGACGATGACGGCAAATCCAGCCATTGCTCAGCGCTATGACGCAGTGGTCAAGTCAGCAGAAGACAAGCGTCTGTACAGGGGGCTGCAGCTGGCCAACGGAATGAAGGTCATGCTCATCAGCGATCCCACTACAGAGAAGGCAGCAGCGGCTATGGACGTTCATGTTGGTAAGTTGTACATTTCCATTGTCATGTACATGTAGAAAGGAATACGATCTACTGTATATGCCATGTATTTAAAAAAAAAAAATTATTTTCACGAATTGGGCGATTCGGGTGCTATTCGTAGATTTAACAACACGCAAAAAATATGAAATATTGATCCAGACATGAATGTTAAGTGCACACGCACATTTGCTGAGTCCTAGTACTAGCACTCCACTCTCAAAATTGTTGGGATGTCCACATTCGCATAAAATTTGTCTAGTTAAATATATGGTGTATACTTTTTTTTAGGCTTCAATATTAGCTCTCTTCAACAGGTGCTACCATGAATTGATTTTGGGGAGGTTGTGTTATTTTGTACTCAAAAGAGGAGCATGATTATTAAAAATATAGAGCTACATACATGCAGAGTTGCATGCAGGTTGCCATAGCATACATGTAATTGCTTTAGGCTGATATAACTGGGTTACACTCAAACCACAAGTAGATGAGGCAATACTTCATCTAACACAAGATCTATTAAGTAGGTATACGTATACTGTAAAACCATTGAAACACGTAATGAAGCTGAGAATTGCGGTGCGCATTTGAAAAGCTTGTTTTTTGCCACAATCAGGCCACAGAATTGCCACATATCTGCCTCTAAATACTAAACCACTTGTGTGGTTCACAAACTTCTTCATGAAAATTACTAGACCTGATTTTGTGTATTGGCAATATGTAGATTTTTAGGGGCAAGATAGTTAACATTGAGGAAATGTTTCTGTCATGCAAATATCAACATCTTGTAGTTGTGTGAATTATTGGAGTGTCATCCTTTCTCCGTCTCTCCTGCATTCTCTCTCTCCTGCCTGCATCTACCATCCTCTCTGCTCTCCATCGCTGGACCAGGTTCTCTGTCAGACCCATGGGAGATCCCTGGCCTTGCTCACTTCTTGGAACACATGCTGTTCCTGGGAACGGAAAAGGTTTGATGAAATCCCGCTCACTATTTATATCTGTGCATTATCGGTGCCAAAATACCACAGTGACTTGTGAACACACAGTGTGTGACTATGATGAATTACACAACATTAATATGTACCGTATATTTATCATTGTTGTTAGCAGGTTGAAATTGCATGCATAATGAGAAAATACTGCGCTTAAGTTAAAACGGATGATGTATTTTGTACAGTTTGTGGAGTTTATTACATATCTATGATGTAATACTTTGGTCATATGTCCTTGAAAGTTTATATCAGTACCGTAGCGAGAACAGTAACATTTTCCTTGTTCTTTTTGTACTCCACAGTACCCATTAGAAAATGCCTACACGCAGGTGAGTTGATAGCCATTTTGTTTCTTGTGCCTTGTCATGCTACAAAACTACAAAATACAAAGATATAGATCAAAATGTTTCCTTTAGTGTTCTTCAGGGTCCCATCCTTTTGTTCATGTTGATGAGGATTAATTTCCTAAAGCAATACTAGATTAGGTCATTTCATTTAACAGTATTGTGCTGATATATGCTCTTTTGTTTCATGATTTAAAGCCTTGAGTAATAGAATATGAGATACCTTGAGTTGTGTCATAGTGTGCACTTTAAAACATTTCAAATTACTTATGCCACAAATTGATCTGGCATACAGCATATACTAATATACAATATATTTTTATGTGCAACTTTCTTTGCAGGCTTCGTAATGAGCTGATCTCAGAGAGAAAAAACAAATTCTATCTTAAAAGTTTTGTGAAGAAGCTTCCTGGAGAAATCACATGCCTGATCTTGAATAAAAAATAAACAAAATGTTGTAGTGGTTAAGTTGCTGCCAAGCAAGCAGTAGATTGCAGGCTCAATATATGTATTTTACCTTTTTTAAAAATTTATTTACTGGAAGCCAAGATTTCTTTCCTAATTATACTTCATGTTGCATATTTCCAGTCTAGTTTCCTAATATTAAAGCCTATCTAAAAATATATATATGTATTTTTTTTATTCTAGTTTCTGAATGAGCATGGAGGTTTTGCCAATGCATACACAAGTGGAGAGCACACAAACTTCTACTTTGACGTCTCACACGAGCATCTCAGCGGAGCTCTAGACAGGTAGGGTACACAGCACTGGAATCGTTTGTGTGTGTGTGGGGGGGGGGGGGGGGGGGAGGGGGGCGGTGAAGGTTGGGGGGGCAGTGTCTGATTTGTGCTTGTGGGTAGGGAGGGGAACTCATAGTGTATTGTCATGTGGCCATCCATTACAATTGCAATTTAGAATTATGTTAACAGGAAAATGAAAAAATTCCCATTGATATTGATTATCATTTTTCCAAAATTGGCACTAGTTCCCTCTTTTTCTCAAAATTATGACTTTGCTTGTAATTTTTTTTTTTTTAAAAGCGATTTTTGGTGTCAATTTTTTGGGGGTGGCAGAGGTTGACATATTTGGGCATATGTGGACTTCCATTTTTTTTCACAAGCACAACCTTGAAACTCTCTTTTAAGATGTTGTAGACATTCACAAATCCATCTCTTGAAAATATATGACACACAGTGTATTTTTGCCATTGTTTTCTAGGTTTGCTCAGTTCTTTCACTGCCCACTCTTCAACCAAGACTCGCAGGATCGCGAAGTCAACGCGGTCGACTCAGAGAATGACAAGAACCTCAAGTCTGACTCCTGGAGGTTATTTCAGCTGGACAAGTCTACAGTTGTCTCTTCCCATCCCTACAGAAAATTCAACACAGGTACGCGCAGTATGGGGTTGAGTAGTACAAGTCATCAGCGTTCTTACAAATCATTGAATCTTTGTGGTGTAACCGATTTGACGGTTTATAAAAAAAACACTGACAAATTAACAGCCATTGAAGGGATGTTTTAGACTAAACTTTGGCCATCTGCCAAAGGATTTTTGGCAGATGAAATATCCTTCAGGATCTGTTTGTTCAAAGAGAGCTTCAGATTAATGCAATTATGCCCCCCCCCCCCCCCTACACACACACACACACATACATGTTTTTTATACACAATTTTGTTGTTTTCTTCTCAAATTCAAAAGATTGATCAAAGTTTGATATCACTAAAACCAAAAAGAAAAAAAGTATGATACAAGTGAAATGATCAATAACTATGGTAAATGATAAAGATAATTAGAAGAAATGTACCTTGATTATCAGCTATTCGTATTTTGAAGAGAAAAACAAAACATATTTTTGAGGCTACATCACATTCACCTATACAGCCTGTCTTGTGTACACCATTCATGCCATAATGGAATTCCCTCTACCTCTCCCTCCACATACACTCCACAGGAAACAAAGAGACTCTTGCCTCCATTCCTCAGAAGAATCAGCTGGATGTCAGGAAGCAGCTCCTGAAATTCCACGACGACTTCTACTCCGCAAACATCATGGGCTTAGCTGTTCTCGGGAGAGGTAGGTAGTTCGTTGAAACAATTAAAGAATAAGTGTAATTGATATATTATGGCTATTTGATATCAAATCCTGCTGTGCCAGATAAACTGGTGCCCTATAGATTTTGACTTCCACTCCTTAAACTAAATGGGATTGTATCACTATACAAAATTGAAGAACAAGTCAAATTCAAATTATTTTTGCCTAGTTTCGACTAGTTCGACAAGTCATCCAACACAGATCTGGAGCTGTTCAGCCGTGTAGGTTTGTGACTGTGTGTTCACACACCACATTGATGTTATGTTTGATTCCCTGCATTGTTTTCACAGAGACATTAGACGAGTTATCCAACACAGTTTTAGAACTGTTCGGTAACGTGGAGAACAAGAACGTAGAGATAGCAGAGTGGTTGGAACATCCATATGGCACGGAACAACTGAAGGTAGGAATACAAACAGCAAACTATTACAAAGAAAATTAATGAATGGCCTATACGCTAACCACGTATCAAAACAGAATTTTTTTATTTGCAGTTGATTGTAAACTTGACGAAGAGTACATTGTCTAGAATCTCAGCAGAGCTTGAAAGACAGGCTAGCCCTTTTTACAAAGGTCATAAAATTCTGCATGAATCGGCTGTATACCTTAATGATGACAAGTATGGAATCTCATGGTCAAAGCTTTACAGACATTTTCAGGAAAAGTTCAAAACTATCCATGTTTATGTTTGAACCACCCGTTTCGTAGTGACCATAGTCTACATTCTCCCATCGCACGCACTGCTCACATTGGGGGCAGAGAACGGTGATGTGTGCTGTTGTGGTCTTTGTCTCTAGACAGCAGGAACTGTAGAGTTTTGAACGATCTGCCAGAAACCTACTCTAAATCTAACAATCAATATAATTCCTCACAAAATCAGTTCTCGGGTCTGATATGGTGATAAAGGTTCTTAAACAGTATTTTCTTCCATTTTCCATGGTATTTACAAAATGTTATTCTCGTGACCTGTAGAAGGGCTACTCTGTTTTTAAACCACGACTCCTGAGAATGTCCCCACGCTCTTTACAGATAGGCGTATTCTATTCCACAATCTTGCTTAGTAACTTGTGTGCGTTTCTAGTGATATAGCAAGAAATATTTAGTATAAGCCCGTAGTACCTTGACCCCAATCAAAACGAGAGCATCAACTCACGACTGTAAGTCCTTTGGATGATTTTACACTGCTAATATTTCATGTTGTTGTAAATGCATGAGTGAGTCAAATAAATGAGTGATTGAGTGAGCAGGGAGATCAGTGAATAATTGTTTGAATCAATTGGATCTTATATCGATCTGTAACCTCGTACTCACTTCAGGTGCGGTTCGAAGTTGTGCCAGTGAAGGATCTGCGTCAGTTGAATGTCAGCTTCCCCATCCCTGACCTCAGTGAACACTACAAGTCAAAGGTAAGGTCAGAGGTCAAAGGCCTCTCTCTCTCTCTCTCTCTCTTTATAATTATACAATGATAACACTGTAGTATCCATGTCATTGTGTATACTGTGCTCCTACAGCAAGTCTACTTGAGCACCTAGAAGACCAATACATGGTGGGCCTAAGAGCCTGCTATCTCATCAGAAATATCTTATCTAGATGTGTCAGTTTTTGTGACATGAATGGTATGATAATGATCTATTCCTGTTTCATGTGAAGTAACCTCAAGATTTAGTTTTGTAAGCATGTTATACCTCTCCTCTGAGCACCTATCAAAACTACTTTTTAGCCAGCCTTGTATGTGGGCTCCAAGTTGGCTATGAGTGGACCAAGAACTGGTTCAAGTGTAAATCTTCAAAAAAGAACTTCCAGAGATATGAAGTGTTTCTTTCAAGATCTGTGCACTAACCTCTATCTCGGGCACCTATTTATTTACCCATACAGCCGGCACATTACCTGGGGCACCTGGTAGGCCATGAGGGGCCCGGCAGCCTACTGTCGGAGCTGAAGGCCAGGGGATGGGTGAACACACTCTGTGGTGGGGAGAAGGATGGGGCCAAGGGGTTTGCCTTCTTTATCATCAATGTTGACCTCAGTGAAGAAGGACTAGGTGAGTTATTGAAAATAATGGGGATTATTACAATAATGGTATTACTGTGACTTGAGAGGCTCAAGGGAAATCGATGTGTATGAGGTAATAAACAGTACTATTTCCAGACGGATACGATAGTAACGCATTTACAGAGCTGCAAACCAGTATGATTTTGTCATATATGTCCAATGATAAGTGGTAAACTATAACAAAACAGCTGTTGCTATAAAAAAGATATGTTTCATAATTTTCGTTTTCCTTGATAAGTTGGCTTTGATATTGTTGCAGTTATTCACCAAATACAATCACCTGTAAAATCTTATTTTCAATTCTTCAGGGAATTTTTTTTTTTTTTTTTTTTTTTTTTTTGAGGAGGGGGGCACAGGTATCTCTGTATCTAAGCAAATATTTGAATCTCTCTATATATCCATCTTGTTCTTCTTCTGCTCCTCCTTCTCCAGAACATGTGAATGACATCGTCAGTCACATGTTCCAGTACCTGAACATGCTGCGGAAGGAAGGCCCACAGGAGTGGGTGGCAGAGGAGTGCCGCAACCTAGACACCATGCGGTTCCGCTTCAAGGACAAGGAGCGACCTTCGGGATACGTCACCCGTACCGCTCACCTCCTACACGTAAGACGGGGCTTCTGTCTCTCGGGGGACAGGAGGTGGTGGGGTCACTTGAATATATTTTTCAGACATATACTTTCCAGACATGGACTATCATATTGTGTATTTAGATATTTAGATCTCAGGAGTGCACCATAGCAAATACCAGACTTTAGACCAGACCTCATCAACCAACCACCCCCCCCCCCCCCCCCTTCCCAACATGAAGATGATGTTCTCTCACTGTGTATTGGAATGTTAAATCTCTGGATTATCTCATGGGCTTATAGGTACTGATTGCACCCTACCTGAGACCAGATCAAACCCCATCAACATTCTGATCTATACCCCCACCCCCCCCCCCCTCCTTTAGTGATGCAAACATTATAATGTTACCCTGAGGTATTTAACTGATATTCCCTCTCTATGTATTGGCATATCTTAATCCCAGGATTATCCCATGGAAGAGGTGTTGAGTGCACCGTATCTGATGCCAGAGTTCAGGCCAGACCTCATCGACTCACTCTTGGAGAGACTCACACCTGACAATGTCAGGTCCGTCAAATGGTTTAATTGACTTTCTGATATGAAAAAACTTATTTTCCTTCAAACATTGAATCATACATTTGATGCATAACTGAACATTGAAATCAAAATTCTTATACATTTTATTTGTTCATTGTAGTATACTTTGGTTCTTAAAGAATTAAACGGTAAATTGTAACATTTGTAATAACATGTGTCTGTGATACTGGTACATATTGTTGTAAAAACCGGTACAGTGGTGAATTCCAAACTCAAGTTTATAGCTGGCAGTTTCAGCTCTTCAAGTACTATCAACACATTTTCTTACTAGTTTCACTAGGATTAGTATTCATAGCAGTAGTAGTATTGCTATTGCTCCAGCTTGTTCACCTATCTGAAATCTTTGTGAAGTGAATTTGAATCGTCTTGTCGTTTTTACAGATGCATCGCTTCAATGTCTTGTTTTCTTTTGTTCCTTCAGGGTAGCAGTAGTATCAAAGTCTTACGAGGATAAGACCGAGAAAGTAGAGAAGTGGTATGGAACACAGTACAATGTGAGGACAATCGAACCAGATGTGATAAAGGTAAGAGTAATAGAGTCATGCCCCCAAACCAAAGATTGCATTGTGAAGCCACGAAAAAAGCATTTCAAGATCTAAATATTTGATGGTTAGTTTTGATTGGTCAGGCAGAAGATAAATCTATTTCTTTCTTTTTTTCCAAATGTCAAAAGAAAGGTGGATGTTTGTGTTTTGTTTTCAGTGGTATATTCCATGTGTGTGTGTGTTTTACAAATCTTTCTATAAAGGAATAAACTTATTTCAGTGATGTTTATTTTGCATTTGACTTTGAAACTTCCCCCCCCCCACCCCCCCCCCCCACCCCCCCAAAAAAAAAAAAAAAAAAAAAAAAATCAGTCCTGGAAGGAGGCAGGCCTAAACCCCAAGTTCAGTCTCCCTCCGAGGAATGAGTTCATCCCGACCAACTTTGATGTGGCCCCTCGGGAGAAGGACGGGGGATCAATACCCAGCAAGGTGATGGAGACACCCCTCAGCAAAGTCTGGTTCAAACAGGATGACACCTTCTTGCTACCCAAGGCCTGCATGCTCCTTGAGATCTCCAGGTACGACACAGTCTTCTTGAAATGTATTGATTACATATTTATTTATTTATTTATTTATATTATTATTTACTTATTTAGTAAGTTTCATTTCAACAAGAAAAAGCTCTAC
This sequence comes from Arbacia lixula, assembly GCA_963669155.1. Taxonomy (NCBI): domain Eukaryota; kingdom Metazoa; phylum Echinodermata; class Echinoidea; order Arbacioida; family Arbaciidae; genus Arbacia; species Arbacia lixula. The sequence goes on from OZ022584.1 coordinate 22,851,444, forward strand.
CAGGGGGCTCAGCACGATAAAAATCACAAAAGAAATGAACAAGATAAATGCAATAACAAATGGTCATCATACATTTTATACAAAAATTCAAAATTTGAAGGCATTCCAAATGAGTGGTCTTTCAGTTCATTTGGAAGTAAGTACACCTATTCTTAAAGACTATTATTTCTATTATCCTTTTGGATGTCTTAATGAATAGGTGTGAGTGAATGACTGTAATCTTAATATTAATAATTTTAACAATACAATATACAACTTGTATAAAGCATAATGAAGGATACTGGTATGAGATAGTGACTTACCAGCTCATCATCATCTTCTTCATTCTGTTTAGTCACCATCATCCCCATATTTTGGGGTGGGACAATTATTTTATTTTAACAAATCACATGTATATGTGTATTTTGCATTTTATCTACACAGTCCTTTGGCATACATCGATCCACTGCACTGTAACCTGACAGCGATCTTCTGCACCCTGCTGCGAGATTCCCTGAACGAGTACGCCTACGCAGCCGAGATAGCGGGCATCAGCTACTCAATAGACAGCACTATCTATGGCCTGGAGGTAGGCTGCCCTTAACCCTCTCATTGCCGTGGGTTCACACACTGTGTTATTTTTCAATGGCACATTGGTTGGATTTCATTTTGGTTTGGATTTATTTACGCAGGGGAGCCATCAATCAACCAATAAGGCTGTTTTTCAGAAGGGCCATGTCTTGAAGAGCCATTCACTGTGTTATTCTTTTAATCAATGGCCTCTTTATGCCTTGGTACTATGTGTCTTATCTTTACAAACCTTTTCAGGAAGAGTGGAAAGAGTCTACATTCGGCAGTTTTCACTATAATTTGCTTTTTGCTTTTTCTCCTCCAGATTGGAGTCGGTGGGTACAGCGACAAGATGTCACTCCTGCTGCAGAGGATCTTTGAAAAGATGACAAACTTTGTGATTGACGAGAAGCGCTTTGATGTCATCAAAGAAACAGTAAGTTTCTTTTACTGCAATCTTTTATACTTAGAATGCTATTCAATTTGTTTTCATTGTGTTTTTTTTTTAAGGTTAGAAGTAGAGAAAACAAGTTTCTGCAATGAATGGATGAATAAAGGAATTGATCAAGGAATGAATCAATGAATGGATGAATGAAATGAATAAAAAAGTGAATAAATGAATGAATTAATAAATAAAGGAACTAATGAATGAATGAAGAAATGAATGAATTAATAAAGGAACCAATGAATGAATGAATGAATGAATAAATAAATAAAGGAACCAATGAATGAATGAAGAAAGGAATGAATGAATAAATAAAGAACCAATGAATGAATGAAGAAATAAAGGAACCAATGAATGAATGAAGAAAGGAATGAATGAATAAATAAAGGAACCAATGAATGAATGAAGAAATGAATGAATGAATAAATAAAGGAATCAATGAATGAATGAAGAAAGGAATGAATGAAGAAACGAATGAATGAATAAAAGGAACCAATGAATGAATGAAGAAAGGAATGAATGAATAAATAAAGGAATCAATGAATGAATGAAGAAATGAATGAATGAATAAAGGAACCAATGAATGAATGAAGAAAGGAATGAATAAAGAAATGAATGAATGAAGAAACGAATGAATGAATAAAAGGAACCAATGAACGAATGAAGAAAGGAATGAATGAATAAATAAAGGAATCAATGAATGAATGAAGAAAGGAATGAATGAATGAATAAATAAAGGAACCAATAAATAATGAATGAATGAATAAATAAATGAACCAATGAATGAATGAAGAAAGGAATGAATGAATAGATGAAGGAATCAATGAAGAAATGAATGAATGAATGAATAAAGGAACCAATGAATGAATGAAGAAATGAAGAAATGAATGTATGAAAAAATAAAGGAACCAATGAATGAATAAAGAAAGAAATAAATGAATAAATAAAGGTATCAATGAAGGAATGAATGAATAAATAAAGGAACCAATGAAGGAATAAATCAATGGATGAATGTTGAAAGGAATGAATGAATGAACGTATGAATGGATCCCCCTTGTTGTCCACATCCACCAGTACTCCCGGATGCTGCATAACTTCCATGCTGAGCAGCCTCACAGACATGCTGTTTACTACACATCCATCCTAGTAGCTGAGCAAGCCTGGACCAAGCTGGACATGGCCCAATGCATGGATGGTAGGTGCAACACACTAAGAGACCATGGCCTTGATTTTTCCTCGCAATCACTATGGTATATAGAGTTTATCCACATGATAATTACAGCGAATGATTGGAATCACCCACTGTTTCTGTGATTCTATAATGAAAATCAATGATTTTGTGACACCATCAGAAAATAAATCTTGCACTCCATAAAATTAGTCTACGTTTAGTATATGGTCTAAGTTAAACCACAATTTTGAAAGCAGACCAATATGCTTTTCTCCCCTCTGAAATCGCCCACTGTGGTGATTCCGTGATGAAAATCATTGTTTTTGTGACAGGATCAGAGTATATATTTTGTGCTCCATAAAGTTGATATTTCGTAAATGGTCTAAATCAAACCACCATTGTGAATACACGCCATAGTGTATAACTCACCTCTCTCCTTGCCCTGAAACAGAGGTAACCATTGAGCGCATGCAGAGCTTCATCCCCCTCCTGCTCTCCAAGCTCCACATCGAGGCTCTCTGCCATGGCAACCTGACCCAGGAGCAGGCCACTGTCACCATAGCAACGCTGGAGGGCATCTTAGCCGCGGGTGTGGGCAAGAGCAAGCCCCTGCTGCCGAGCCAGCTGAGGAGGCAGCGTGAGCTCCAGCTGCCCGACGGTGAGTCATGTGGTCAGGTCAAGGGTTCCAGTTTTACAGCTAGCGGGACTTCAAATGGCTTCTGCAAGCCCCTCTCAGCCAATCATTGGAGGAGGCAGCACAAGCTGTGGATAAATATACAATCATACATGAAGACAGTGATTTTGTTCTATTATTTTTTATTTATTGTTTGTGGGAGAGAGAGAGAGAGAAGTAAGACACAATGAGAGGGGAGGGGTGTGGATGGAAAGAGAGAGAGAAAGAGAGAGAGAGGGGGTGATGGGGGAACAGAGAGAGACCAAGAGAGGTGCACTACACGGGGTGTGTTTATCAACTCTTTTCTAGCCAATAATCATCTTTTTTAACGTGATTCAGGGTAATGTTTGATGTTGATAAATGCAACCGTTATTTGTTATGCAATTAGCCTCGCTGTTATAAAACACAGAAAAACATGTGTTTTGAAACACGGATCAGTTAGAATCATGCATTGAGTTGATAAATGCGGTAAGACAGTATGGCATATTTCAACACTTGTATAGATATGCATACAGAAACTAGGATATTGCACGCATAGAAACTTTTAACCATAGATGGTTAAAAAACAAAACATTGGTGACAGGGACTTGTTGCACATGAAAACACCCACAGGTTGCTACTACACCTACCACCGCAACAACGAGGTGCACAACAACTCTGGGATCGAGATCTACTACCAGACGGCCGTGCAGGAGACCACCAGCAACATGCTGCTAGAGCTCTTCTGCCAGATTGTCAGCGAGCCCTGCTTCAACATGCTGAGGACCAAGGAACAGCTAGGTTAGCCTACTCTCTCCCTGTACAGTCAAACCTGAATAGAAAGACCATTGAAGGGAGGCAAGACATGTGGTCTTTATGAACAGCCGGTCCTTCTTTACAGGTGGTCGCCAAAGCAAGTTTGACTGTAATTGAATTATTTTTTTTAAATACTTGTTCTCACATGCATATTTTACAACAAATTACATGAACAATCACCACAAGACTACAATCTTTTCCATAGAGGTATGTGTGTTAAACATGCGCCAAATGATATATCAAATGCACAGGTAAAATGGTGCATGTCCATTTGAGGAAATAGACGCCAACTTAACTTCAGGGTGGACCCTCCCTTTAATATGTATTATGCCTATTCAAAACAATTTCTCATCGAGGTTGCTCCTTCTTCAATTTTGTTCATGATTGAGATAATGTATGCTTAGTGGCTGGAAGGCATGTAAACCCTTGTAATGAATGAACTCATTATGTCCTACATCAATGTTCCCTGGTTTGCTAGGATATCTGGTTTTCAGTGGAGTGCGGCGATCCAACGGGGTCCAGGGATTGCGCTTCATCATCCAGTCTGAACGAGCCCCGGCCTACCTGGACCAGAGGATAGAGGCCTTCCTGGCTAGTATGGAGGTGAGACCGGATGGAGAAGAGGATGATGATGATAGTCATGGTGATCATGATAATGATGATGATGATGAAGATGATGGTGATGATGATGATGATGACGATAGTAGTTATAATGATCATGACCAGAGGATAGAGGCCTTCCTGGCTAGTATGGAGGTGAGACCGGAGGGAGATGAGGATGATGATGATAGTCATGGTGATCATGAAGATGATGGTGATGATGATGATGATAACGATAGTAGTTATAATGATCATGACCAGAGGATAGAGGCCTTCCTGGCTAGTATGGAGGTGAGACCGGAGGGAGATGAGGATGATGATGATAGTCATGGTGATCATGAAGATGATGGTGATGATGATGATGATGACGATAGTAGTTATAATGATCATGACCAGAGGATAGAGGCCTTCCTGGCTAGTATGGAGGTGAGACCGGAGGGAGATGAGGATGATGATGATAGTTATGGGGATCATGATAATGATGGTGATGATGACGATGATGACGATGATGACGATGATGATGATGATGATGATGGCGATGATGATGATGATGATGATGACGATGATGACGATGATGAAGATAACTGATAGTAGTTGTAATGATCATGACCAGAGGATAGAGACCTTCCTGGCTAGTATGGAGGTGAGACCGGAGGGAGATGAGGATGATGATGATGATGATGATGATGATGATGATGATGATGATGATGATGATGATGATGATGGTGATGATGATGGTGATGATGATAATGATGGTGATAATGACGATGATGATGATTGGATCACTCATCAAACGGAAACGGACGCCGCTTTGGATTGGATACTGGTATATTATTCAATCTGCAGTGAAAACAAAACGTACATAGAAATGCACTAAGTATTTTGCAATTCAAACAAATACATCAGTTGTTCACACTGTATCTCATTAAATGATTAACTGTTCAACACATCATAATGAGTTGCTTTGTTGCAATATTGTTTCGTGATACATGTACTTGCATTGATCACTTCTATTATTTCAACCAGAATTAACTTCTCTATGCATGGAAGCACATTCATACCAAGGGTGTAACAAAATACATGTACCCTTTAAATCCCTATAAATAAGGACTCGGTTTCTTAGAGCATGTAAAATACATCTATTAATATTCTGTTGATGCACACTGTATGTTACCTAGCATGTTACTACAAGAGCTCAAAGTGACCTTCACAAATATCTGACCTAGTTGTCTCGTGTAAAACAAATTTGACTTCTTGCCTTCTTGGCATTCATACTTTCTGAACTGCAAGCTAAGCTAAAGACATGTAGTTTAAATCAGGTGCTATTCATTTTAAACCTTAACCTCTTTCGGTGTACGAAATAGCTAAGAGCAATACAACATTACACATGAAATATGTGCATGTAATTCATGACAATCATCTTACACAGCGCTTTCTTTTATGCGCCTTTTGATCTTCCAACTTCCATACTTGTGCCTTTTTGCATCAACTCTCTTATAACAAACAGCAAATGTTCATTAACATTCTGAATCATTCACATTAACTAGTATGACTCTCTTAAAAGTCACTCAACTTCATGCTTGAGATGTTGCCCTTTTAATGCAACAATATTTTCTCTAAATTTCCAATTTTCTTGTTTAAAAATAAACAGGCTTTCAGGCTTAATGTCACATTGACTTGCCAACGACCTTCATGACAGTGACCTACTTTCTCTAACATGTCTTAAACATTTTAGCCACAACTTAAATTCCTTCATAATGGTCAAATATATCCTTGTAACTTTTGACAACTCCTTAATGTTCATGTACATAAATGTACTTATTTCAATATACACATGTACTTCTGTGCACTACTTTGTGTCTTCGTGTTTAAAAGGTCAAACTAACATAACCCGATAAACCAGAATAAACAACCATGCTCACGTCACGTCCCACGTGTACGCTATTTGCACGTTTCAAATTAAGTCAACCCGAAACACACTGACACAACGTTTTGCAAAGAATTTACACCTTTACTAAAACTGCTCATTTTGAACACTTCATTTATGAGCTGACTGATATTTTACGAGTTGAACTTACTCTTTGGGCGGCGTTAAACGCTACGGGAAAACAGAAAAAACAGGGACATTTCATCCCCCGGAGGACGGACTTCTGACTTGTTTCAGAACATGGTGGCTGCTGCGACAAACCCACGCTATGGTGTCTTTTAGTGAACAGACAAACTCAAAAAGTTAAATTAATCTCTGAAACTCGTTTACACTGAACTTTTAGCTCTGACATAATTGTTTATGAGCTCAGAAAAACAACGATTTTGAGCAAGATTATTTGCCTTGAAAATACTTCATATATGCTTGATTTCGTATTGTGCAACATGTATTATACAATTGCTATGCTTCTGTACTTCAATGGTAAAAACAATTAAAATAATCTCTTCTTCTAATTTTCACATATGACAAATGAAATATCTCCGAAACTCTCTGTTTCGATGAAACACTCTCCCCCGGCCAGAAAAGGGCACTTACAGAGTTCTTTTCTAACTCCCAATCTATGTTTAATCTTCATACCCTTCTGCTGGCAGAATGACCACTATCTTTGTGATGGGTCTGCTTAGTTCAGAATCTACAGTTTTCACCTTTACACTTCTGATTTTCCCATCTCTCCCTGGGTAGACATGAACAACTTTACCTAAGGTCCATTTGCCTCTTACGGCGTTATGGTCAGCTACCATGACTACATCATCTACTCGTACGTTTCGTTTCTCTGTGTTCCATTTGCGCCTAGGAACTAACAATGGGAAAACATCTCTATTCCAAATCTTCCAGAACCCATTAACTATTTGTTGGACAAATTCTACCCTATGATTAGGATTCTTGCTTTGCTTGAACGGACCCTGGGGTATACTAGAAGAAGATCTTCCAAGTAACATATCGTTCGGACATAAGTAAGCACCATCGTCCGGGTCGTTTGGTGCTCTACCGATTGGCCTTTGATTGACCAAGTTCGCGACTTCCTGTAAGCATGTATGTAGTTCGAACGGCTTTAGGACTTGATTCCCTACTGCTTTTTTCAACGCGATTTTACAGCTTTTCACGAGCGCTTCGGCACAGCCGTTGTGATGAGGTGCTTGGGGCGTGATGAATCTCCATTCTGTTCGTCGCTCTGCGCAGAAGTCCTTTAACTGCTGCGCGTCCCAGCCTTGCACCATTTCACGTAGCTCGCGCTCTGCTCCTATGAACTGTGTGCCATTGTCACTGTAGATGCGGGCTGGTTGTCCTCTAATCGCGAAAAATCTGCGCATTACCTGTAGGAACTCTGCAGTTGAACAGTCCGTGGCGACTTCTAAGTGTACGGCTCGCGTATTCAGACATGTGAACAATACTCCATAGTGCTTCATTGTTTTGTTTCTACCTATTCTGACATGAAACGGCCCAAAATAGTCACACGAACAGTAGAGAAATGGGGGCGTGAATGGGGCTACTCGCTCTTGGGGTAAATCTGACATTCTCTGTGTTTCAAACTTGTGCTCTATGGACCTACACTTTACACACCTAAACTTGATTGTCTTAGCCAACCTGTTTACCCCTATGATCCAATATCTCCTTCTGACTTTCGCGGCTGTACACGCTACTCCGTCGTGTCCCTTCTCGTGGAAATGACGCGTAATGAGAAAGGAGATGGGATGCCTGTGCGGTAGAAGTATCGGATGCTTCTCTTCATACGTCATTGAGCCTCTGTCTGCTCTTCCCCCGACGCGAATGATGTCATCTTCGATGAACGGACTCAACGATTTGAGCTCTGCGGATTTTAATCTCTCATGCAGCGATTTCTGTGCGCGCTGGATCCAATGCCTCTCTGCGTCTGCGAGTTCGCTTGGTGTCAACGATGCCTCTGCGGTTGCGGTGTCATCTTTCTTCTTCTGGGTTCTGGTTTTCAACTTACGCACAAATCTCAGCACGTATGCAGTGATGCGGACAAGTTTTCTCCAACTTGAGAATTTCGAACAGTCCACTATCTCCGTTTCAGCTACGTGGAGGACTCGCTTAACTTTGCATTTCTCTTCAGCGATCGCTGCTGGATCAAGTTGACAACTCTCTGCGGGCCATTGCTCCTCTGGAAGACATAAGAATTCGGGTCCATGCTTCCACCTACCCTCGAGCTCATCTACGTTTACACCCCTTGAAACGTCGTCTGCTGGATTCAAAGGTCCTGGCACATGCCTCCATTGCATCGGATCTGAGTTGGTCTGAATCTCACCGATCCTTGCTGAAACGAATGGTTTGTATGCCCTGGCTTGGCTCCTAATCCAGGACAACGCGATCATGCTGTCAGTGAGAAAGATTGTCCTTTCTACCTCTAACTGGAGTTCTCTGATGATCGATGCGTTGAGACGTGTGGCCATCACTGCTGCTTGTAGTTCCAGCCTCGGTACTGTAAGTCTCTTTAATGGAGCCACTCTGGATTTTGCAGTCACAAACTTTGCATCAAACTGTCCATTGTTGAGTTGCCACCTCAGGTATGCGCATGTTCCAAATGCGTTTTCGGATGCATCTGAAAATACGCACAATGTCGGTTTCTGCACTGCAGTCGGCGGGGTGAGACATCTCTCTAACTTAACCTGGTTCAACTTGTTCATTTCTCTGAACAATGCTTGCCATCTGGATTCTGCTTCTGCGGGCAACCCTTCATCCCAGTCCAAACCTAGTTCCCACAGCCTTTGCATGTTGATTTTCGCACTGACTAGGAAGGCGGCAGCAAATCCAAGAGGGTCAAAGATCTGAGCTATGCGGCCAAGAATTTTCCTTTTCGTTAGCTTCGTCACTGTCTCTGCTGGCTTTACCTTATATGATAAGGAATCAGTCTCTTTGTGCCACACTACACCCAACACCTTCTCTTCATTTGCTCCCTCTAGCAGATCAGCTTCCTTCTTTACTGGTGACTCATCATCTTTCAGCTGCTCATTAGATGACCAACCTTTGACTTTGAAGCCTCCTCCTGCAAGCACAGTATCTAACTCCTCGGTCAGCTGAACGGCTTCCTCTTTGGATGACGCCGAAAAGCAGATGTCATCCATGTATGTGTCATCTCTGATGATGCGAGCTGCTTCTGGGTGTGAGTCTTGGCCTTCTTCTGCTGTCTTTTGCAAGGCGATTTGAGCCATGGCCGGTGAAGGCTTGTCACCAAACGTAAGCACCGTCTTTACATAAACGTCTGGCTTTCTGTCTGTCTCCATGTTCCTCCAGAGATATCGGTGAACTTGCGAATCTCGCTCTGGGATGAGGACCCTGTGGTACATCTTCGATATGTCCCCTATCACGGCTACAGCTCTCTCTCTGAATCGGAGCAGCACTCCCAGCATATTGTTCAGCAAATCTGGTCCTTTGATCCAGTAGTCGTTCAGCACATGACCCTGGAAGCTGGCTGATGAGTTGAACACGATCCTTACTGGGGTACTTCTACTTTCTGGACGGACGACTGCATGGTGTGACACATAGTGAATGGGCCCCTGATATGAAGATACCTCTTCCTCTGACAGTCTGCGTGAAAAGCCCATTTCCACCATGTCGTTCATCTGTTGATCATAAACCCTGGCATGATCACTGTTTCTTGCTAGTCTTTTTTCAGTCGACTGGAGAACTTTCTCTGCTTGCACGTGATTGTCTGGTAGCAGGCAAGGGTCCTTCTTCCATGGATAAGGAACCATCCACCGATTCCCCTTCTTCTTGCATGATTTGTAGATGATATCGTATTCTTCTTTCTCTGTCTTGCTCATGTTAGACGGCTTACAGTCACAGCTGTTCTGCACACCCATACTCTCAACGTTCCAGAAGTCGGACAGATCTACTGGTGTCGTAAGCTGTACGTGTAAGACCCTGCCAGAAGCGGACGATGGTCGTGTAGCACCAAATACTACCCAGCCTATCGGTGACTTCCTTGCAACCAAATTCCCTCGTTGTCGCGTTTCACCTGTGTGAAGAGTAGCATGGTCTATGCCTATCAAGAGATCAACCTGTCCTCCTTTGCGGTGAAGACTTCCACGATCCAGCTGGACTGCTTTTGCGATAGAAGTCAAATCCACTTCCTGTACATCACTGATGAACGGCAGAGCTACGGCGCGGATAACGTGAGTTGACGATCTACCATCCAGGCCTCTTACTGGTACTTTGTAAATGTTAGTCTCGAACGTTTCCTCTTCTCCACCAACCTTTTTCACTGTGATGGATGTCTCTTTGCCCTTGAGTTCAAGCTGCTCAGCGACAGACTGTCTGATGATGCTGACTTGAGAACCTGTATCAAGTAGGACATTCCCCCTTGTCTTAGAAGAGCCTTGTCCCACCATCTCTGCCAAAAGAACTGGTAGCAGTGCCTCTTCTTCTGCTACAAATGCAACATTAGAAGATACACGTGCACTTCTGCCCTGTTCCTCTCTCTTGTCTTCAAAATGTAGAAGAGGATGATGAAAGTATTTGCAGTCTTTCTCGGTACACTGCTTCCTCCGTCTGCAATTACTCATCCTGTGATCACGACCAGCCTTCTTCAAACAGCTAAAGCATCCGTTGTTGTCCTTCACTAGCTTCAGCCTATCTGGTTGTGTCATTGCTAGAAGTTTCTTACACTGGTCCACCCAGTGCGTGTCTGTCTGGCATATCCAGCATTTGGGCGGCAGTTTTTGAGGGAGCGGCGACTCTGCTCTCTCACTCTTGATGTGGTGGATCTGATGACTAGATTTTGCTCTGATCGGTGCTGTTGCTCGGATCCTTGCAGTCATTTCTCCTGTCATCCAGTCTATCAGTGTTGACACGGTTGGTTCACAGTCTTTCATCGTGTTCAAGTGTCTGAACCAAACCTTCTTGTCTTCCATGTGAAGCTTCTTTTCAATAACTGCTAACATTTGAGCATTGTCAATGTCTGCGGAACGTTCAATATTGCTCAATGTATTGTAACTCCGGAGAACCAGCTGTGTTAGCTCACAAAAGCGAGCATCTTCTCCTTCTCGTAACGGACGAAATGCAGTGATGTCATTGATGACTGCATCGCTCAAAAACCGCTTATCTCCATATACGGCATCAAGCAGCTTCCATGCAGCCTGGTGGTTGCTTATACCTCTCAACAAATCTGCTGGTTTCCCTTCGATGCAACTTCGGAGTAGTGTTACCGCATCTCGATCGGAATATGTACTGGAAAGGTGTAGAAAGTCTGCCTTGAAAATGTTGAACTCCCTCACATCACCCTTGAATTTCGGTAGTTTCAGCTTTTCAACCTTGAATGTCGTTGAGGACGTGTTAGCTGAGGGCCCCGGAGACGGCGCTGTATCTGGTGGGGGCGACTGTGACGCTGCTTGCTGCGGAGCATGCTGCAAAAACTGGTTACACCGTATCTGTAGCTGGATGAACTCGGCATGCACCTCCTCCATCCACTTCTCCTGAGTTTCAAACTCTCTATCATCTTCAATGTTCTCTGTATACTCTTCATGGGCAGTCTGTACTTGTTGGAATGCTGACTGAACTTGCTGAAATGCTTCCTTTACTTCAGAAGCTGGCCGGTTAGCATCTATGACTGCTGCTAAGGCTTTGCCACTTCTGGTGTACCTTCCTTTCGCCCCACGACGCTTGAACTTGAGGGAATTCTCCGCCATCTTGCTGGTAGAGACGTTGTCTGTTAGCTTCTCAGTCGGTGGAGACGATGTCTGTTAGCTTCTCAGCCGGTGGAGGCGATGTCTGTTAGCTTCTCAGCCGGTGGAGACGATGTCTGTTCGCTTCTCAGCCGGTGGAGACGAACGATGTCTGTTAGCTTCTCAGCCGGTGGAGGCGATGTCTGTTAGCTTCTCAGCCGGTGGAGACGAACGATGTCTGTTAGCTTCTCAGCCGGTGGAGACGAACGATGTCTGTTAGCTTCTCAGCCGGTGGAGACGAACGATGTCTGTTAGCTTCTCAGCCGGTGGAGACGAACGATGTCTGTTAGCTTCTCAGCCGGTGGAGACGAACGATGTCTGTTAGCTTCTCAGCCGGTGGAGGCGATGTCTGTTAGCTTCTCAGCCGGTGGAGACGATGTCTGTTAGCTTCTCAGCCGGTGGAGACGAACGATGTCTGTTAGCTTCTCAGCCGGTGGAGGCGATGTCTGTGGTGACCCCTGGTTACCTCAGAATTGAATTGTGTGGATCACTCATCAAACGGAAACGGACGCCGCTTTGGATTGGATACTGGTATATTATTCAATCTGCAGTGAAAACAAAACGTACATAGAAATGCACTAAGTATTTTGCAATTCAAACAAATACATCAGTTGTTCACACTGTATCTCATTAAATGATTAACTGTTCAACACATCATAATGAGTTGCTTTGTTGCAATATTGTTTCGTGATACATGTACTTGCATTGATCACTTCTATTATTTCAACCAGAATTAACTTCTCTATGCATGGAAGCACATTCATACCAAGGGTGTAACAAAATACATGTACCCTTTAAATCCCTATAAATAAGGACTCGGTTTCTTAGAGCATGTAAAATACATCTATTAATATTCTGTTGATGCACACTGTATGTTACCTAGCATGTTACTACAAGAGCTCAAAGTGACCTTCACAAATATCTGACCTAGTTGTCTCGTGTAAAACAAATTTGACTTCTTGCCTTCTTGGCATTCATACTTTCTGAACTGCAAGCTAAGCTAAAGACATGTAGTTTAAATCAGGTGCTATTCATTTTAAACCTTAACCTCTTTCGGTGTACGAAATAGCTAAGAGCAATACAACATTACACATGAAATATGTGCATGTAATTCATGACAATCATCTTACACAGCGCTTTCTTTTATGCGCCTTTTGATCTTCCAACTTCCATACTTGTGCCTTTTTGCATCAACTCTCTTATAACAAACAGCAAATGTTCATTAACATTCTGAATCATTCACATTAACTAGTATGACTCTCTTAAAAGTCACTCAACTTCATGCTTGAGATGTTGCCCTTTTAATGCAACAATATTTTCTCTAAATTTCCAATTTTCTTGTTTAAAGATAAACAGGCTTTCAGGCTTAATGTCACATTGACTTGCCAACGACCTTCATGACAGTGACCTACTTTCTCTAACATGTCTTAAACATTTTAGCCACAACTTAAATTCCTTCATAATGGTCAAATATATCCTTGTAACTTTTGACAACTCCTTAATGTTCATGTACATAAATGTACTTATTTCAATATACACATGTACTTCTGTGCACTACTTTGTGTCTTCGTGTTTAAAAGGTCAAACTAACATAACCCGATAAACCAGAATAAACAACCATGCTCACGTCACGTCCCACGTGTACGCTATTTGCACGTTTCAAATTAAGTCAACCCGAAACACACTGACGCAACGTTTTGCAAAGAATTTACACCTTTACTAAAACTGCTCATTTTGAACACTTCATTTATGAGCTGACTGATATTTTACGAGTTGAACTTACTCTTTGGGCGGCGTTAAACGCTACGGGAAAACAGAAAAAACAGGGACATTTCATCCCCCGGAGGACGGACTTCTGACTTGTTTCAGAACATGGTGGCTGCTGCGACAAACCCACGCTATGGTGTCTTTTAGTGAACAGACAAACTCAAAAAGTTAAATTAATCTCTGAAACTCGTTTACACTGAACTTTTAGCTCTGACATAATTGTTTATGAGCTCAGAAAAACAACGATTTTGAGCAAGATTATTTGCCTTGAAAATACTTCATATATGCTTGATTTCGTATTGTGCAACATGTATTATACAATTGCTATGCTTCTGTACTTCAATGGTAAAAACAATTAAAATAATCTCTTCTTCTAATTTTCACATATGACAAATGAAATATCTCCGAAACTCTCTGTTTCGATGAAACAATGATGATGATGATGATGATGATGATGACGATAGTAGTTATAATGATCATGACCAGAGGATAGAGGCCTTCCTGGCTAGTATGGAGGTGAGGCAGGAGGGAGATGAGGATGATGATGATAGTCATGGTGATGATGAAGATGATGGTGATGATGATGATGATGATGATGATGAAGATGATGGTGATGATGATGATGATGATGATGATGATGAAGGTATCGATAGTAATACTTATCATGATCATGACTAGAGGATAGAGGTCTTCCTGGCTAGTAGCATGAGGGTAAGATTGGTAGGGGGATGATGATGAAGATAGTGATGGTGAAAGTGATGATGATGTTGATAATGATGATGATGATGATGATATTGACAGTTATGATGATAATGATGATGATGATGATGATGACAGATATGATAATGATAATGATGATGATGATGATGATGATGATGGTGATGATGACAGTTTTGATAATGATGACAATAATGATGATGATGATGATGACAGTTTTGATAATGATGACAATGATGATGATGATGGTGATGATGATGAAGATGACAGTTTTGATAATGATGACAATGATGACGATGATGATGATGACAGTTTTGATAATGATGATGATGATGATGATGATTATGATCATCATGACCGGAAAGGGGGATGATGATGGAGACAGTGATGATGATAGTGAGAATGATAGTTATGATGATGATATTATAATTGATAAGTTTACCTATTTAATCATTATTGCGATGATGATGAGAATGATGTATTGTTACTGCACAGGAAGCTGGATATGAAAGGCTCACATCTCAGCTTCTTGTACCTTGATCAACCAAAGTTGGTCATAGTAATTAAGTGGATTGTGCTCCAGTTACAGATGTATATCAGACCCTATGAAAGTATGCTTGATATTGAAATGAAGTACCAAAATAACTAAGCATTGTTTTAATCATGCCCTTTTTACAGACGTTTCTGGAGGAGATGTCAGATGAGGCGTATGAGAAGCAGGTTTCGGCGCTGGCGATCAAACGGGCGGAGAAGCCCAAACAGCTAAGACAGGAGGCCATGAGGCACTGGTCAGAAATTACCAGCCGGCAGTACAACTTTGAAAGAGGTATAAACTCATTGCTCATGGATTAGATTTTTTGGGGCTTTGTGAACCCTGGTCCAGTTAGGATGTCAACATTTGCATTGGAACTGCGGTAATAAAAGGGGTATGGCTTACTGGAAAGATCTATCTTTCTCACACTCTCACTCTTTTTCCGACAGAGATATCAATAGAGAAATGGAGAGAGAAGGAATAGCTATATTATGTTGTAACCATCAAACTTAAATTGTGAAAAGTTAATGTGTCTTTTTGTTAATCTAATTTTTCACAGAATATTCATCTTTATCAGTGTCTTTCGAAATGTAGAAAGTAGAGGAAGTTGATAAAGAAAAATCAGCAATATTTGTAAATTACGGTTGTCTGTGGATTGTATTGTAAGTCAATACCTGTACATTTAATGGAGAAATGAATGCAATGTTGATATTTGGAACTTATATGACGTACATGATAATTTTTCTCAGAATTTTTATTGTTAAGTCAGTTGTGCACTCTTACAGATAGTGATACTTAGTCAACCAGGAACAAGCAAGAATAGAAACAAAAGGATGCCTCTAAGAAAAAAATACCACTCTCTTTCACTGAACAACAAATATAGTCCTCCGCAGATGACACAAGTTTTGCCACGATTCTGTAGTTGTATGGACCTTCAAATGGAAAAGTGACATCTTCTTTCTGCGTACATCTCATGATCTGGTCCTGGGATTGAGCCAGTCGCAGAGTCCTATGACTGATCAGATCATATCGTCAGTGGTGGCCTTTAAAGCACTGTACATTACCGTACATCTTCTATTTCTCCCTTGTTAAAAACACAACAAAAACCTGACAGATGACATGGAGGTAGCCTACCTCAAGACCATCACCAAGGACGACCTCCTGACCTTCTACCGCTCCCTACTGACCGTGAGCGCACCCCACAGGCATAAGTTGGCCGTCTACGTCTACCCGCCGGCCCCCGAGGGGTTAGGGGAAGGGGTAGCCCCTGCAATGGGCGTGGGGGAGGACCAAGCCGATGCCGCTACCAAGGACAAGCTGGATTTATGCCAAGCCCCTCAGCTACCAGAGGTATGGATACCCTTATCCTTTTTCCAATTTCAAGGTTATGTTTCCCTTATGAGGGCATCACCTAAATAAGTGTGGAACCACAAAGTTGGTATATTAGACTTGTTTGTGAAATGTGACTTTTAACGATAATGTTTTTTTCTACTGTATGCTATCTAAAGATGAAAATCCAAAAGATAGGTTGATTTAAATGAAAGCTGAAGACTCTGAGGAAAAAAATTCTGCGCCCTGGGATCTTAAAAGCCTTTTCATGGGCAATCAATTTTTTTCCTTAAAGAAAAATTTACAATCTAGGACATCCATGTGTACTGGACTTTATTACAATTTGAATTTATTTGAACATAGCTTATGCAAAAAAATGTATGTTTATATTAGCAATATCTTGTCTTTGTGTCACATTGTACTTTTTTTTCCCCTTGTAAGAGTAGTATAAGTGTTGTAGCCCAAAAAAGGAGATTTACTTTATCACTGTGTTCAGCCCTAAAATATTGTCCTTATCTTTTCTAGTAAAATTTCATTTCATTCCATATATTTTCTATAAATGTAGATAATCATTTCAAATACTAGGAAATATTTTTTACAAAGTTAGCAGGCAACGGAACATGAGGAGACGAAAGCTTGAAAAATATTGTCCTGTAAAGTAGTTCAGAACATCATATGAAATTATTGATGAGTAATTTTCTGTGATAAATCAATAATATTGTGATGTGATTTCATTAACAGCCGCTGCACATAGGCGATGTGGATCTCTTCAAAAGTGGACTGCCTCTGTTCCCACGGCCCCCACCCTTCAGCAGCAGCGCCAAGTCCAAACTATGAGTGACGCGCATCGGGAAAATCTCCAAGTGACCAGCAGAGACCTCTAACCATGCAGTGAAAGGGATATTTATGCTAAAGCACTGGGCATGAAGTCTGCTTGTACGGTCGCACTACCAGTCAGAGCTCTCGCCAGATATCACATGGTATAGAGTACCGAAGTGTGAGCGTGTTGTCACGACAACCGTTTCTAAACTATGTGGGTCGATCAAACAGTGGTGATCATAGGGAGGTCAATCATAGGGAGTGCCTGAACCTAGCCCAACAATCAATGTCAGTGTCAATCAGTAAAACTCTCAATTCACTCATGTCGATTAGAAACAGAAACCTATATAACAATGGATGTGACGACACCACTTTGGTACTCTATGGCACAAAAAGTACCCCATCTAACTTTTAAATAGGGTTCATTTTGGTGCGAATAACACACGCAGAGTAGTGCTTTCTGTATCAATCAGTCCTTTTTTTACCACACACAAAACCAATTCTGTTGAGAGCCCTGCAATCAATAACGCATCAGAAGTAATGGAACGACACTGAGAAAATCTAACTAATTTTTGGAACATACAGTCAGTGGTTATTGAGCAGTAGGTACTGCTGCTGTTGTTCTAGCAGGGAGACACTCAGGTAAGATTCACGATTGTATGTTTGAACAGAGTAGCTCCTATTTGTGACCCCACACACACAACCTGGGAAGAGTTGCTAGATATATTTATCTTATCGCAATATTTATTTATCCACACTTTTTGATAAGATATAATACCGCATGTGATTGTTTTTTATGTGATATTCATTTTAAGGGATTGATCTAGAAGAACCTCTGGACATAAAATATTATTCTCTGTTTTTCTCCACATTATTTTGTGACATTTCATGGGTTTCATCAAAAGGTAATTTTATTGTCATCATTATTGATGACCATTCGCCATGCAAGCTTGTAACAGTGACCATTCAGCCATAAAATGCTGCTTTGTGGGATGGGGGTTTGTGTGTATTGATAATGCAGTAATGCCGCATTGACACACAAAGAGTTCATTCTGTCTATTAGTAGAATGTCTGCAAGAAACTTGGAGGAAGGTGGGACACGTTCCATGATGGAAAGATGAAAGGGACTAGGGAAACCTCCTCCAAACTTCACAATATCATGAATGGAACTAGATTGGAAGTATACAGTAAAACTGGGGCCATGCTCGTGAAACCTTACTACCGGTAAGCCTAGTTAGCTTCTAAACTGCATTCAGCTACATGCATTTTAGTAACTAACTAGGCTAGTAAGGTTTTATGAATAAGTCCCCTGGTATATAAAGCTCATTGAAGGGAAACAAGGAATGTTGTCTCAATGAGCAGGCGGTCTTTATGTACCAGTTATTTTAATACAGGTTTTATTGAGAAATCATTTTTATGGGGAAACAAAGTGTGGTTTTTATGAACCAGTTATTTTAATACAGGTTTTATGGAGAAATCATTTTTATGGGGAAACAAAATGTGTTTTTTATGTTTTATGTTTTTCTAATACAGGTTTCAATGAGAAATCAATTTCAGGGAAAAAAGAACAAATGGTCTTTAAGTACCAGTTATTTTAGTACAGGTTTTAATGAGAAACCATTTTTCAGGGGAAAAGAGGATGTGGTATTTATAGACAAGTGGTCTGTCTATATAGGTGGTCACTAAAGCAGTTTCCACTGTATTAGCTTTGTGCCTGTGCAAGCATGGAAACAGCTATCACCTTAGGACATGCAAGTATTTTTATTCTAACTAGTTTATTTTGATACGTTTTTAATAAATATACATATCATGTTCTATGGTAATCATTGGATTCAGATTTGTCTGAATCAGTGACATGCACAAAACTGGCAAGGCTGTTAGGATGTTTGAAAAATTGCAACAAAGCAAGCACAAATCATCTATCAAATCACATGCAATATATTGCAAGGAATGTATTTTTAAATAATATAAGATGAACTTAATTATTTGTGGGATCATGCTTACATTTTTACTCTTTTATGATTAGATTCATTCATGAATCTCCAAGTGACAGTAACATATTTAATTGGATTTTACAAGTATCTATCTTTTCTTACGTCCATGCTATGCTTTGTCCAATTTTTAATATCCTTCCACCCATCCTCCCTTCATTCCTCCTATCTTTCTTCCATTTTCTACGTGTGCACATCATTGAGATGGAAATTACTTTTCCGCCTTCAATATTTTGTTTGGTTGTTTTTATGCATTATGTTTGAATGCCTCTGCGTATGCTTGAATGTGCATTAAGGTTACATAAATGGCGACATTTTTTATTATTTTGCATGCATTTTCCCCCTAATACTGCAGAACATGTGATTAACTTTCTGTATTTATGTGGAATGTCTTTAATATCTCTTAACTTGCCGGGGGTAAAACCTCTCTGTGCTGGAGGTTTTCTCTATTACAGTTTGGTCGCAAACTCGCGACAGCAGCACATTACCCTTGCGTCACAAAAATGCGACAGTGGCAGGTTAAGAGGGGTGGCAAAACACTCCTATGGGGGTGTTATTACCATAGCAACAGATCTATCACCTTATCAACAATGTTTTGAACACATTCATCTTCTAGAGTGAAACATGGTCTATATCAAAATACCATTGAATGGAGACACAGCATTAAAGCAGGTCACCATTGTGTAGAAGGTACTTTATATAGAGATTTCGATGAGAAATATGTTTCAAGTGGGAAAGGGTGTGTGGACTTTATAGACAGGTGGTCTCTCTGAGATGGTCTCCCTGTACATGTTTTAATGATTTGCTACATTTTTTTATTACAAACAATAGTACATGTACAAAGCTAAAGGGAGGTTCATGTGCAATTTGAATCCTATATGTACATGTACATGTGTACAAATATTTCATACATGTATCTTAGATGCCTATGGCTCCACTTGTTATTTATAATGCTGCAATTTAAATTTTGTAATTGTAAAATATTTGTAAGTTTTTAATAGGGCATTGTTGAAAAGTAATATCACACTTTGCAGATATGAAACCATTTTGTTTTATTTATGGCCACAGACTGTTGCTGGGGTGTTTCTCCAAGCTGTTTGTAAGCTACGCACAACGTTACACATGACTAGTGACCAGTTCTTGTGCTAAATGAGACTCCCCCAATTTATTCCTGTTTGAACATTCATGTAGTGACAATTAATTTCTAACAATCCTAATCGAAATTGACAAATCATAAACTTTCTTTTCAGGTGCTCGTAAACAACAAGAATTTGAATTTACAATGATCAGATTTTTAAATTTCGAATTTAGCTGATGGGAATCAAAATCTTTGAAAGCTTGATTTAGCACAAGAACATGTCACCAGTTGTGTGTAAAGTCATTCTAGCTTAAAACAGCTTGGTGAAACACCCCCAGCAATGAATATCAGCTGGTATGGCTGCGACCTTTAACCCCCTCAGTCCCATAGGTAGTAATCTATGTTGGAATCAACTTGGAATTGGCAGTATCTGGTATTGAGAGGATTAAAGCAGACAACAACCTAATTAAATCTCCAGATTTCAAAAAGCATGTGATAGGTATTGTGCCATTTTAAGTAACAGTAGCATTGCAGTAAACATTTGAAGTGTTAAATTGCATGTACAAATTTCCAGGTGTAAAAATGTATAGGTTAAAAAGCTCACTTTTACAAGGATTTGTTTATGGGCATTGTATTGGAATAGGAGTGAACCCAGATGTGATAAAGAGTGGCTTGTATGTAGTAAAATCCTCTTGTCAATACTCCCTCTATTTTGTGGATACATATTGAGAAATACAGATTTATTACACAAAACCATTACTGAGCAATGTTTGTCAGCTTTATTTATTAATTGTCCAAAGTAAATAAACAAATAATACACTGTTTTGCATAAGATACAATAAATATTCATGATCAGAATCCAATTACATGTTTTAGATTTTACATGTCTAATTTCAGAAAATAACAAATATTCATATCCAACACCCCTTTGCACAAAAAGCATTTCAATACATGTATTTACATTTTATATGTACAAGCAAGCGTAATAATATAAAATACTAACAACGACAACATTGGGAATTAGAAACTAACAAATATGCTCGGACCAGGAGCTCATACCCGAAGATTTTGAGTCACTTATCTGGACAAACTCACAGCCTCAGAATGCTTGATCAAAGTTGGACTAGGAAAACCAAAAGGTTTTACAAAATGTACATTTTGAGTGTAAATGCATCGAGCGCTGACAACCTATGTGCACGGCACATGTATCGCATGGACAGGGTGTGATTAAAGGCATTAATGACGGGGTAGCCCATTTTGCAAAAGTCATGAAGCTGCATAATGTGAATGGAATCTCGGCCATAGTGACAGTGAAAAGTGAAAAACTATCCCTGTTCACATTTGAAACGCCCATGGGCTGCATTCATATACCCAATTGCAATACTCGGTGCATCACTCAGCGGTGAGCCTCCTTTCCTCAATGCATCACCGCCGTGTGAAAAACTGTTACGTACGTTATTGCTTACAACAGTCTCAGGTATGTAGGCTGCAGGAACCGCTTGGTTTGGGATACCTTGTCCAAAACGTACGTAAATTCTAGCAATTGATGATATTCAGTAACTTTCCAGTTGTATTATTGTAAGGGATGTTCTCATACAGTATTTCCTTCCATTTTCTGTGCTTTATACAAAAAAAAAATCACAAGCCAAGGGGCTACCCTGTCTTTGAAAAGTCCATTATAGCAGACGTTCGTTGACCTTTAATGAGATTGTTCTCTCTCCAACAATCCACAATCTCATCTTCTACTTTGCCCTTGTGATGACAACGACTTTTTCATGTAGAAAGAATGTGCTTGTTATAAAACATGTCAAGGATAGTTCAGGAATGTCAAAAGTCAGTACCAGAAAGCGTATCAAGTTAATGTTCTTTTAAAACATTTTTTTCACACATTTTTTTTTAGAATTTCCTCAAAAGTCATGACCATTGATGGTTTACAGGAATGTTAAGTCAGTCACAGAAAGCATCAGTCATTGCTGACATCAGCTTCTCTCCTTCCATATCGCAGTCTAAAGTCAGTCCCACGAATGATCAGACTGTTTTTGTTGTGAAGTTGGCACACACTTCATATTGCCTTGAAAAGTAATTTGTGAGCGTTTGGTGCACACCCCAAAATCTCTGTTGAAAGTCTGTGTCAGCCGCCCAGTTGTTAGCTCGGCGCACACTCCATGTCGCCACTGTCCTTATTGCTCTTGATCTTCTGTAGTTCTGATTGGACCAGCTTCTCCATGATTAGAATCCCTTGGGGTTTCTTGTACTGGAAAGGGAAGAAGTTTGATGGAAAAAGGAATAGGAAAGATGTCTTCTTTCAGTGTATGTGAGAGTGTGTGTGGAGAGTGGTGAAGATATGTTGCATAAAATTTGACTGAATCTTTACTATGTCAAATTAAAATCTCATTTTGTACTCTTCTTTCTTTAAAATCTCTCTCTTTCTCTCTCTAGCTTTCTTTCTCCCTCTCTACATTCTCTAAATCCCCTCAATCTTCCCCCCACTCTCTCTCCGTCTACCCCCACCCCCTCCCCCACCCCTCCTCCCCCTCCAACATCCCTCCTCCCCCTCCCCTTCCCCTTCTCCCCTTCTTGTGAGTTTCCCCACTATTACACTAGTACACACGGACATTGAACATTAACAAATGACCCACTAAAATACTTTATAATATTTCATGTTGTATCACTAAAAATAGTTATTACAGGAAGCTACTCACAGTGATGATCAGTGTGTTGTTACTGTGGGCCATACTAAGAGCAGCTTGTTCAAGGGTCAGGTTTGCTCGGTCCATGTCTGGTATGGTGAACTTCTTGTAGTATCTGCACACGGAGAGAGATCAAAGACGGTTGGTGATGATTATTGTCATAAGAATGCAATGTGCACCATCTTTATACATCTGCTATAGATGAAAATACATTTCTGGTATGATGGCGAATGTCGGATCTCATTTAATAACAAGGCATTAGCAATATTGTGTCTCGCCCACTTGCGAAAATAACCAGAAATATCGCGATCTCCGTTGCTACGCAAAAGAATTGTATCCCTGACCTGAAATGACCTTTGACCTTATCCTGTGACCTCCAACGGTACCATAACATGAAGGTACCCCCAGTGCATCTATGACCCAAGTTAGGTTGTAATCCAAGCAACCTATGTGAAGTTATTTGTCAAAAGAGAGTCTTGCAGGTAAACTTTAACGTATGACCTCAAATGACCTTTGACCTTATCCTGTGACCTCCAACAGCACCATAACATGAAGGTACCCCTAGTGCATCTATGACCCAAGTTAGGTTGTAATCCAAGCAACCTATGTGAAGTTATTTGTCAAAAGAGAGTCTTGCAGGTAAACTTTAACGTATGACCTCAAATGACCTTTGACCTTATCCTGTGACCTCCAACGGCACCATAACATGAAGGTACCCCCCAGTGCATCTATGACCCAAGTTAGGTTGTAATCCAAGCAACCCATGTGAAGTTATTTGTCAAAAGAGAGTCTTGCAGGTAAACTTTAACGTATGACCTCAAATGACCTTTGACCTTATCCTGTGACCTCCAACGGTACCATAACATGAAGGTACCCCCAGTGCATCTGTGACCCAAGTTAGGTTGTAATCCAAGCAACCCATGTGAAGTTATTTGTCAAAAGAGAGTCTTGCAGGTAAACTTTAACGTATGACCTCAAATGACCTTTGACCCTATCCTGTGACCACCAACGGTACCATAACATGAAGGTACCCCCAGTGCATCTATGACCCAAGTTAGGTTGTAATCCAAGCAACCTATGTGAAGTTATTTGTCAAAAGAGAGTCTTGCAGGTAAACTTTAACGTATGACCTCAAATGACCTTTGACCTTATCCTGTGACCTCCAACGGCACCATAACATGAAGGTACCACCAGTGCATCTATGACCCAAGTTAGGTTGTAATCCAAGCAACCCATGTGAAGTTATTTGTCAAAAGAGAGTCTTGCAGGTAAACTTTAACGTATGACCTCAAATGACCTTTGACCTTATCCTGTGACCTCCAACGGTACCATAACATGAAGGTACCCCCAGTGCATCTATGACCCAAGTTAGGTTGTAATCCAAGCAACCCATGTGAAGTTATTTGTCAAAAGAGAGTCTTGCAGGTAAACTTTAACATTTGTGACGGACGACGGACGACGGACGGACGACGGACGGACGACGGACGGACGACGGACGGACGACGGACGGACGACGGACGGACGACGGACGGACGACGGACGGACGACGGACGGACGCCATTTGGATCCCTTAGTCTCGCCTTCACCTCCGGTGGGCGAGACAATAAAAATGGGGGTAGTGTATCATAAGATGGTACTGTGCCCAGGTTCCTACTTGGAAATAAACATTTTTCTGATAAAAACATGGAACAAATTTTGAAATTCATTATGGAAAGAGTGATTTAGGTCTAAATTGCAGACATCAGTCTTTGTATTTCCAATACTGGTACATAAACTTTGAAAGCCAGTATCAACACTTCAATTTCATATATGATTTCTTGTTGCTGACAAACTTTATGCCACTGTTAACTTCCTATATCTTGGGTACAGTTATGATGAGTGAGACTTTGAGCAAAGGGTTAACTCTATAGAAGCTACTTTTGCCCTTTTTACAGATAAACACATGACATAGAGCAGCCGGCCTTCAAGGCATAAGAGGTTAATCTCAATATTGGACTCACTTCTTGTTGGAGGTCCTAACGATGCAGCATCTGTTGTCCTGGTCCACAGTGATGCTGTAGACATCCAGAGGGTACGGTAGGTTCCTGATCCTCCACTGAAAGGCTTGCCGGGTGTCTCTCCTGAGGAAGATCGGCTGGTGGAAGGAAACAGAGGAAGGGGTGTTAGTGCATATTTCTCAGAGCCATCTATTGGCCGACTCAGTTTTAATAGGCAGCAACATGGCGTGTTGCACCACAAATTGTCGTCCCTGCACAAATTGACGTCGACGACAATTTGTGCAGAACCCTGACACCACAAATTGTCGTCCCTGCACAAATTGACGTCGACGACAATTTGTGCAGGGGGCTGACACCACAAATTGTCGTCCCCCTCGAAACACACTCAATATGACGTTGAAGCCTTCAAGGCCATTAGGGGCTTACATTTTTGGTAATATAATAATTCCTGACAAACATAATACATGAAAACCAACACATAACTCAAGTGTATGAATGCACATAAACCAAAATAAAAGGTCACGTTAAAGTTTGTGTGTGTGTGTGTGTGTACGTGTGTGCGTGAGTGTGTGTGCTTGCGTGCGTGCATGTGTGAGTGTGTGCGTGAGTGGGTGTGTCTGAGTGTGTGTGCTTGTGTGTGAGTGTGAGTGTGTGTGCATGTGTGTGTGATTGTGTGTGCGTGTGTGTGTGTGTGTGTGTGAGCGTGTGTGTGCGTGTGTGAGTATGTGCGTGTGTGTGTGAATGTGTGTGTGCATGTGTGTGTGATTGTGTGATTGTGTGTGTGTGTGTGTGAGCGTGTGTGTGCGTGTGTGAGTATGTGCGTGTGTGTGTGTGAATGTGTGTGTGTGTGCGTGTGTGTGTGTGTGAGTGTGTGTGTGCGGGTGTATGTGTATGTGTGTGAGTGTGTGTGTGTGTGCGTGCATGTGTGTGTGATTGTGTGTGCGTGTGTGCGTGTGTGTGTGAGTGTGTGTGTGTCTGTGTGTGTGTGTGGTGTACGTGCAGTTAACACAAATACTGCTCTAAGAGAATAAAGACAGTTAACACAGTCAGGTTTTTAGTTCTAACACATAAAATTGGGGCAATACCAGAACAAACAATTCATAAACTGTTTCTCCTGCTTTCGTATTATTCCTAGAAGGAGATAATGAAATTTGACTTTAACTGACTCGCTGTCTTTACTCTAGAGCATTGTCAATTATTTTCATTTTGCCTTCTTGGCACGATCATAAGGGTGATCGTATTTTGATATTTGTTTATAATTCCATTCACCATCATGACATTTCTTTTTTGTAATCACACCAATATCATAGTACGCCCGATGACCATCGTCATTGTGTATTTTTTTATTATATTTACAGAACAATGAAACAGAGGGCAATGCAAAACCCATTGGCTAGTTCCTCAACACAAATACACGACTTCACATCTACACAATGTACACATACTTTTTTTTTTTTTTTTTTTTTCATAATGTTTTTATTGGGGATTTCATTCAAAATAAGCATCAATACATCCGTATATAAATCAATATAAGCAAAATAATATAATACAAGTCTTCATTTTGTTTCTACAGCATAATTTTCTTTGATAAAACATCAGTTAATGAGCAAAACAAGGAAGAATGAAACCCCTTATATACACATATATATGAAAAAGAAAACAAACAAAAAAAGAAGACATGCATGCACACATAAACCTTTATCACCCCGACCCGACCCCCCCCCCCCCCAAAAAAAAAAAAAAAAAAAAAATACATCTGCACACACATCCCTCGACCACACGACACACACCCACACACACCAGCACCCACCGACTGCTTTCAGTCTTGATGAATTGAATCTGAAGATAAATGTCTTGACACTGGTTGTAATTTGATACTTTCCCATTTTTGTAGATGTTTACATAGTTTGTTTCTTTTTATAGCCAACTCTTTTTCCTCATCCTTATATTCCAATATTATTTTAAACAATCTATCTAAGTTAGGAACTGCACCCTCTGACCTTGAACGATATATGATATACTTAATTGTAAAAATTAATGTATTGCAGCACTTAATCCTAAATGAGTTTCCTAGTATTCCAACATGAACATTTTCCCACTTTACGTTTTGTAGTTCTACAAGCCCAAATCTTTCAATCACTCCCTGCCATAGGGGCTTGACATATACACAGTCCCAAAATAAATGCAAATATGACTCCGTCATTTGTTTACAGAAAGAACACTGGTCGTCTTCAACAAAACCAAATCTTAATAGATGTTCTTTTGTATAAATTGCTCCGTGGAGTAATTTGTACTGAAATTCCTTAATCTTTAACAAAAGCGTTGTGATTCTGGGTTTTATAAATATATCTTTAGTTTCCTTTTTTGAGAATTCAAAATCATTTCGACCATCCCGAATTTTTAAAGTGTATAAACGTTGCAAATCTGTTATAAAATGATCGTAGACCTTTCTTGATATTAGGTCTCTCAAAAGGATCGTATTTTCTGATATCTTTAAAGTAATATTAAAATCTCGTACATCTACTGAGTAGTATTTGTCTGGCCCCCCATCAAATTTCCCGCTCTTTAAAATAACATTGCACATTTCCCAAATCTTAGCTATATTATCACTACATAGACCTAAATTCTGAAAGTATGCCAGTGGTCTGATTTGATTCTTATTGAGAATGTGATCAACTAAATAAATATTTTTCTTATACAATTCTTCATGAAAAATCATTTTGTTTTTATGAAGGTAGTTTTTATTATTAAAAATTATTGGATTAGTTTTCCCTTCTTGAAAATTCCTACAGCTCTCCATATCCTGCCATGCTTTTAACATTTCTAAATAAAATATTGGTGCTTTGACTGTAAGTAGTTTCATATCATAATTGCAAAGGGAAACAAATCTTCCCCCAACCGTCCTAAAGATATGGTCAAAATACAATTTCCATCCTATATTCCTTTCTCCATACAGAAGTCTCTTCAGCCACATAAGCCTTTGGGTTTTCACAAATAAATCAAAATCAATCATTCTTAAACCTCCATCACCATAATCTTGGTAACAGATCGCTCTTTTGATACGATCTTTCCCATTCCATATAAATTCAAAACATAACTTTTTAATTTCAGCTACCACCCATTTGGGCACAACTAAAGCCGAAGAGACGTAATTCAGTTTGGAGAGAGCAAAAGTTTTAAGTAAATGGATTTTCCCCATAATGGTCAGATCCCTTTGCTTCCACCAACCCAGAAGCCTTTTTATTTTACTAAGTATCTCTTTATAATTAAGTTCCTCCCTAATGTTAATATCCAATGAAAAATAAACTCCTAAAATTTTCACTTCTGTCACTATATTGCCCATGGGAAGTGATTGCGAACCCTCAATGCTTTCCCCTAACCTCATGACATTTGTTTTTTCAATATTAACTTTTAGCCCACTTGATTTAAAAAAAGCCTGAAAAATATCCTTTAATCTCAAAATTGAACTTATATTTTTAACAAATAAAGTCATGTCATCAGCGTACAAGACTTGTCGAATTTCAAAATTACCAAACTCTATACCTTTGATTACGTTATCGTTTCTTATTGTATGTGCTAATATCTCAATTACTAGGAGGAACAAATAAGGAGAAAGTGGGTCACCTTGCCTTACCCCTCGCTTAATATCAAAATACCCTGTCGAGACACCTCCATTCATCACACAACTACTTATTCCATTGTACATTGTTTTAATCCATGAACAAAAAGACGGACCAAAGCCAAATGATTCTAGAGCTTTGAAAAGGAAATTGTGAGAAATAGAGTCAAACGCCTTTTCAAAATCAACTGCTATTAAGAAAAAATCCTCCTCATTACTATTAATACTATGAAAAATCATATCGTCTATCAGACGTATTGCTTCTCCAATATATCTATTTTTCATATAACCTACTTGATCTAAATGAATAATTTCATCTAAAACATCTATTATTCGGGTTGCCATAACCTTTGCAAGTATCTTATAGTCTGCATTTAATAATGTGATCGGTCTATAATTTTTGATATATAATGGATTTTTGCCTTCTTTTTCTACCAAAGTGATTACACCTTGTTTCTGAGATGTCGACAGTCTTCCCGTATCAACAGCTTCATTAAAAACTTCAACCAACAGCTTTCCTATCAGTGGCCAAAACGTTAGATAAAATTCGACTGTGAATCCATCATTGCCAGGAGATTTATTAATTTTCATACTCTTTAACGCTTTATAACATTCATCTATAGTGACTTTCCCCTCACAAGAACTTTTGCTTACATTGTCTAATTTGGGGGTGTTCTTACACATATTGTCAATGAATATATCTCCTGTCAATGATTTTTCAGAGTACAAATTGTCATAAAAAGAACGAATTATTTGCATTATACCGTTTTGCTCTTTTGTTATTTCCCCATTCTCATTGTACAGTTCCGTAATAATTGTTTTCTTTTTATTCCACTGAAGTAACTGCTCAAAATATTCTTTATTCTGTTCACCTTCTTCACACCAAGCTGCTCTTGACCTAACTTTAAGTCCCTCTACACTGTTATTATACAATTTCTTTAGCTGACTCTTTTTATTGTCAATATCATTAATAATTGTAGAACTTTCAGAAGAGGTCACCAAATCTTTCTCCAGGGTTGTTATATCATTCTCAAGTTGTTTTATGAAAGTTCTTTTCTTTTTCGATTTTTTCCTTGAAAACTTCATTGCAAAACTTCTCATTTTCATTTTTAGAAAATCCCAAAAAGACGATTTAGATTCGAATTCCTTTAACCACTTTCTTTCTACAGTTCGTATTTCCTCTGACATTCCTTGAACAAAATCTCTATCCAAGCATAAACTGCTATTGAATTTCCAGTACGACTTTCCGTATCTTCCATAACTTTTAGTAGATTTTAATTCAAAATATATGCTGGAATGATCAGGAGCTATTGATGTTATTATATCACAATTGCCAACTATAGTTTCTAAATCTTTTGAAATGAACCAATAGTCTAAACGACTTTGAACCAATGGATTATTTTGTCTAAAAGTAAATTTCCTCGTCCGTGGGTTCCGTTCCCTCCATATATCAATTAAGCCTTGTTTCTTCAAAAACATCTCCAAATGATCTACAAAGGTAGTTCTCACATTAAGCGTTCTTCCAAAATAATCCAAGTCTTTATTTAATATTACATTAAAGTCTCCCCCCAAAATGAGTGAATAATTGCAAGATAACAACTCAGAAATATCTTTATCTAAATTTTGTAGAAAGTCTACTTGTTGTTTTACTTTTTCCCTTGTTGGAAAATAGACATTTCCTAATACTACATTTTCCCCCATCAAGTCTCCTTTAAGCAATATAAAGCGTCCATCAATATCTTTCACCACCCTTTCCAGCTTAAAATTCAATCCAGGTGCTAGTAAAACAAGTACCCCTTTGCTGTGATTCGTCCCGTGACTGAAAATTATTTGTCCTCCCCAGCCCTTTTTCCAATCTCCCTCGATATCCTGTGAACTATAAGTTTCTTGTAAGAAGATTACATCACCTCTTTTTTCTCTAACCCAATCAAAAATTGCTTTCCTCTTGTGTCTGTCCCTTATACCTCTGACATTAACTGAAATGAAATTCAAAACCTCCATAATTTCTTCAATATTTTAAACAAAAGACCCGAGCAGGACAACGTTTTACCAGATAAACTATCTAAGGACTCGAATACTGTTGCACCAGTGTCAATAAAAAATTCAATGCATCTAACATCTGACTCTCTAGAATGGAACATATCTATTTGTATTTTCATTACAAGACCTAAAGCAGTCACACACTCACCACACAACATGACACACCCCAAATCACCACTACAAACATCCATACCGTGTTTAACATGCTCTACCGCACACATAACTTTAAGTGCGAGAGCTTGAGCCCCTCCCCTTCCTCCTTTGAACTAAAACTGCATTCCACGTGTAATTCCAAAATCCTTTATCTAAAATATGTACTGGTTGGGTTGTTTGCATATAAATTATAAATAAATCTAAGATACAATTACATCTCTTAAGAAGTAATGGCTTCTACTTCCCAAATAAATGCAACCTTTGTTCCCTGGAGAATGCAAACTACGTATGTATATTAAATCTACGTTCTATCCCCCCTTTTAAAAAAAAAAAAGAAAACAAAAAAAAACTTATGTCTGACTTCATGCCCGGTATGATAAATATTTTGGAAATCAACCCTATTAACCCAACATAAAAAAAGCTTATGCATGCATGAGTGTTACTGTATGAAGGAAAAGCTTTAAACAAATCCATGTATATATTACAATTCCTAAGACACATAACATCAGTAACCACTATTGTTATGCAGGTTTCAACAGCTGGAAATTATATCATTGCTTACGTTAAATTGAAACAAAATCTGCATGCCGTAGAATAACGATAATGCTAAAAGGGCACATGCACGCCATGCTATTATCAGACCTCATACTATTATACCATGCATGAATGTGAAAAAAAAGAAAGCGATCAATCTCCTTTTTTTCCATGTCATTCCAGCCGAACTTCGTTCTGTATGCCCACCAGTAACTACGAGCAAATATCTTGCCCAGAAAATAAGTGCATGATTCAAACTACCAAGTATGCAAATAGGCTGGTGACAGAACATTAAGTATCAAGCCTATGACCCTGCCTTCCCCAAATATTTTGGAAATCAACCCTATTAACCCAATTTTAAAAAAAAAAAAGGGGCTGCATGCATGAGTGTTACTGTATGAAGGAAAAGCTTTAAACAAATGCATGTGTATATTACAATTCCTAAGACACATAACATCAGTAACCACTATTGCTATGCAGGTTTCAACACATACACGCGCGCTCGGCCCCCCCCCCCCCCACACACACACAATCACACAACCACCACCATCACCATGCACCCACACGTAATATTCCGTACTTACACAGTTACGCACATTGCACACACCCACCTCAACATCCCCATCACGCACACATACATACCAGCTCAACACTCATCGCTAACACACGCACACGCAAACAACCTAGCCCATACGCCAGCACGCGCGCAACACACACACACACACACACACACACACACACACACACACACACATACACACACATGCACCCACCCACCCACACACACACACACATACACACACACATACACACATACACACCCACCTACACACATACACACCCACCTACACACATACACACACACTCACACCCACGCACACACACACAATTACACACACACACACACACACACACACACACACCTTACATCATAGAGTTATATAAACCTAAACATTTAACTCTATGCCTTACATACACATCACAGGCACAACCACACATGGCAATATTTTGAAGACAGGGACTGGTGACAATTTGTGCAAGGGGTGACAATTTGTGCAACTAGCTATCAGTTTGCCTGCACAAATTGTCGTCTGTGAGGGTGAAAAATGGGATCATCACCTGCAGCACAAATTGACGCCGACGACAATTTGTGCAGGGGACGACAATTTGTGGTGTCAGGTTTTGTCAAATTTTGCACAAATTGTCGTCGACGACAATTTGTGCAGGGACGACAATCTGTGGTGCAACAATGGCGCATGTTGCTTTGTTGGGCAGGCAGGTATATGCGCCATGTTGCTACCTATTGAAACAGAGTTGGCCAAACTCTTTGTATAAATGGCTATGATATTTCTGCTCAGAATGAATTGTTTTTGTTCTGTTCAGTGTCTTTTATTTCATTTTCCATTAAAAACAAGAGTAAAACACTATACAAGTCACAAAATCATTAAAAAATCAAAATACAAAACATCAGAAAGCAAAGAAGCACCAAACAAACAAGATTATGAGAATTGGACATGAAGAAAACTGGCAGTTAGCAGCATAGACATTGGCCCCTAAAGTAACTGTATCTGCTGCTGATAAATTCATACAGGTCTGCCAACCGTACAATCCACCTTCTGTCATGTTATCCAGTATGATTCTGTTGTCATTTCTTCCATTTCATGTTTGCGCTTTAAGGAAATGTGTTATAGTTTGAATACAGTCACTATTTCATTTGTGCTTTGATTTCAATATATTATGTCAATCCTTCAACCCTAAATGTGCCACACATCTTTTTCTTTAACGCAATCATAAACCAAAGATCAATACTAGCACACACAAGCAAGAGTGTCTTGCAAGTTTTCCTGAGTGGATAAAAATTATTTTACATCCGTGGCCATGTCCTTCCTTGCTGTGACTGTGTGCTCTTTGGCATGTCACACAGTTACAGCATCGACTTGGAGGCTACAATTGGCAGCAATAGGCTTAAAAACAAAACAAGAACACAGAGAATTTATACTTCATTGTATAACATTGAATATGTGCACCTGTATTAAAATGTCAACAATAGTTGAGGCGTGCAATAAAAATTTTGTTTTTTGCATTGATCGGGCCACAAAAGTACTCTAAAATCACATATTTACCTGAACAAACCCAACCTTTCCAATACCTAACCCTAACCTAATTTTATTGACTTTAAGCTGTTAATACATCAAAGAAAGCATCAAGATCAATCAAAATGAGGAAAATCACGGTCAAATGCTATATAAAATACCCAAGAACACTTTGACTTACATTAGAGCTGCTCTCCATGAGCAGGTCGGCCTCTAGCGCTGCAGGAGGCCTGACGGACTGCTCACCAACCTCAAACTCCCACTTCCCCTCTCTCCCAAGCACTGTCTTACTCTTCCACTTGCGGACTAAAGGTCAAAATTGCATGGGAGCAAACAAACACATGTTTTACATCATATGTAGTCAATGTACGAAATCTAAACATGGGTACTGTGCAAGATTTTTTTTACAATGTAGTAAAGTTTTTATGTGACTTCTGACTGTGTCAAGCTGTTTACACATGTCCCAATTGTACGCTGAACCCAATTCAGCCTTTGGGCTGCGATGTTTGATTTTAGTGAAAACTTTCAATTTGATTCAGTTAACCCGTTCCAGCCGAAGAACGAGATAACTCATTTTAGCTTTTCCACACTCACATCCGAAGAACGAGATAACTCGTGCACCGGGTGCGTAATGTTAAGGACATTTTCTATCCAACATTTAACACAGTTTTACGTTGAAAATGATCATAATTTTTACATCAGTCAAAAGTTTAAACATTATTCTTATTATTCAAGGCGTTTTCCGTCTCAAAAGATGTGATTTGCCTTCAGAAAATGTGGTATAAAGATATTGTTTATCCAGAAATTCGTCTCGAAAGCTGCCCCTAGTAACCGGCCCTGTGTGTGAGAAAAATTAGCCAATCAAAACGAAGCTGGCACTAGACCTTCGCATGAATTGTCCTCATTTGCATATTCAACGCGGGGACGCCTGATGTCTGAGCGGAACACCAATCAAATATCTGTTCTGCTTGGTAAATGTCCCTCATTTACATATCAAAAAGCTCACGGAGAGAGACACATAAACGGATATCCACTCCATAAATGCCCCCCCCCCCCCCTCACAATTAGTCAACGGAGGATGAATAAATGATTTGGGGCCTCTTTATGACACGACAATAGCACATCATGCTACTATCAATGGAAATTCAACGGGCCGTGCCCAGCAGTCAACTTCCTGTGTTTTGTGTCTAAAGAAAACTTCTTCAAACCACTTATAACTTTCAAACTCTCAAAGGACGGATCCACGCTATTACAATGGCGGCTGGGATGGATGGGGGGGGGGGGACCTTTAGGCATGTTAGGTACGTGCATGTAACACGCCCTATGCTATTTGAATATGCCGTTATATAGGAATAAGAAGTTTATATATTTTTAATGGAAATCAACACCATCTACTTGTGTCATAAAATATCTCGCATGAAACATCATTATCAACGATAAGCGGATACAAATGATTTTGTAGGCACATAATTCCATACCATAACTTTGAAAGCAGGAATTAATTGAACAAAGGTATTGCATGGGTGTGAACATTCCCAATGAAAAGATAATGCATTTCTGTTTGCTAACTCTTTGTGTGCCCCCCGCACTTTGCTCTCTGTGCCAGGTTTTTGCGCACTTCCCAAGATTAGTACTTGAGCGATGGCTGATATAAACATTTCAAATCGTTTCAACTTTTTATATGATGGTATAACAACGAATTATTGTTCATATAAGTTTCAGGGAATTTTATGTTCTTTAGAGGGATGTTCATTGCATCCCGTGGCTTTATTCTTACACCATGTATGTTTTTATTAATCATGGACCTATCATGGATGGATTGCACTCAGATAGACTTCCTTTGATCTATGATGACCGCCGCCTCATAAAAATTCAAGATATTCAGGTGTTTCAAACAATACGCCATATTTCTCATTAGGCAATACCTTCCTCTGAATAACAAAAGAAAATCTGGTTTGGGAAATATGTCAACCGTTCAGCCTTCGCTGGGAGTTCATAGCTGATCTTCTTACACACACTGGAAATTAGATTGGGGGTGAGCGAAGGGGAATTTTGATAAAATTTTAGAAATGATTTGGTCCGTAACTTTTTTGGACATCTCCGCACATAAAATTGAGGTGGTTTCCATGGAAGGTGAAACACTCAATAAACGATTTACAATATATTTGTAAGGAAATATGATTGCCCAATGTGCGATATGGAGGCATTTCTCTGACATGTTTTGGATATTATTCTCAATTTATCAAAAAACGAAGCAACAATATAATCTGAAATTCACAGAATCGTATCATTATACGATGTTCTACTACTGCACATGCACTTGAGTACATGAAGTGCTTCTGAAATCTTCTGCGCATACAGAATATTTATTCCTCTAAATGCATCCAACATTTGTCATCCTTCTTTGGCGGCGGATCTCCCTCGATCAAAGAGCCAAACGCATAAAATATTACATTGTGATATCAATGCACGCGACTGCTGTAGGAATAAATTACACTTCATGCTGAATCCATTCCTTACACCTCTCTGATCTTAAGGGTTACTAAATTAGAAAAATAAGTTCCCACTAATCTATGTAAAATTATCCACTAAAAACGAATTTTACAAATTTGTTTGCCGCAATAAGGTCTCATTTTGACGAAAATTTGAAGAAACGCACACCTCCAGTGACGTCAGAAAAGTAAAAATGCCAACGGCGTGTACGGAAGTCAACAATAGACGATTTTCGTAATGTATTCACAACTTTCCCCCGAACTGCGTAGTAACGCATTATTGCATTCCCATGTATCTTGTCATTCATATTCAATGGATGGATGCACTTTGAATCCATTAGTTGTTGCTACTCGACAAACCTCGGACAAGCTTTGGGGTTCCCATTGGTAGCGTATTGTTTGAACGGCATGAATAAAACATTTTATTAACTCCGTTAGCATTGATGGCATTTTGACTTTTCTGACGTCACTGGAGGTGTGCGTTTTTATTTTCTTCAAATTTTCGTCAACATGAAACTTTATTGCGGCAAACAAATGTGAAATTCGTTTTTAGTGGACAATTTTACATAAATTAGTGGGAACTTATTTTTCTAATTTAGTAACCCATTCAACCTATGTTTCTCTCACTTCCTGTATACATGATTTTGCAAGCACATCTAACGCTCGTGTTTATAGACTGGTAATAACGGCATGAAGGTCATAGCAGGGGATCTACGCTTTCTTATGGTACCAAGTTCATTTTCATTTGAAAGGGGCCCATTTCATAGCTTGTGAGAGGTAAGTTCCTTGCTTTACAAAAGAGCAGGATGTGTGGTCATGCGCGCCTAATGAGCTCCTCAGGGTGGGGTGAATTTCTAAAGAAGTGGGCCTTGGGTGTTACCTAAGTAATGTTGAAATATGTTACATATGTATGTACACGAATACGCCTGCAATAGGATCTAATCTTTCTTTGGTATCTGCAGGGCTACGATCCATTATCAGTTGAATTTGAAAAACCTATTGTGGAGCCAGTGAAAGGGCACCCTCTTTATGAAAGAACAGGAAGTGACGCGCCAAACCACTTTCAAACCATAGTCAATTACGGAGTGGGTCCTTTGAAAACTTGACAAAGTATGTAGCACAATAAACAGGACAGGAATTAATTTCTATAGAAGAGATCCCTGGGTGTTTCGATCAAAGCCACCATGATGGTTGGGTTGTAAACGTTACTCTGAACCTCTCAAAATCAATAAAGCCACCTTCTCTATGCACATGATGAATATATTATAAACATTACTCTGAACCTCATGAGCAGCTTGCACTGAGTTAATATAAAACTGGATAATGTTGCAACAAGTGTTTAAAAATATTGAAGTTGTATCTTTGTGTTGGGTAAAAGAAGAGTCCCTCTCACTGTCAGAGCCCACAATCTGCCATGTCCCGTAAATATTCCAGAAAGACGAAGCAAGGCTTCTCCAGTGGAGGTGGCATCTCATTTGTTACCAACTGTCCCTCAAAATCGTGAATTTCTCAGAAACTTCGAATATAAATTATGTCGACAATCGCTGCGTGTCGGTAGAGTAACGTATGTGCAATGTGGCCTCGAGAATGTTAATAAATACCATTACACATGTATTGTTGTGGGTATGTGATTGCAAATAGCAACTTGTTTATCTTTCAATAAGTGTAAAACTTTTATACCATTAATCCATCCCTTTTTATGTTTGTCCTAACACCGTTATACGCAATCATAAACTGTAAAGACAGTGCTGTAAAGACGAAGGAGCTTGGGACGCTTTCCCCCAAGATCATTTACGCCCAAGAAAGAAAACAAAAATAGAATATATACATAGAAATAAAAAAAGAATATTCTTTTCAGAATATAATGTTTTAATCTATCACAAATTTTGATTTTCTAGTAAAAATATCATATCAAAAATTTTGCTCGCTCGCAATTTCGTCCCCTCAATTTGGTAGAGGCAAATAAATTGACAGAGAGAGAGAAAGGTTGACGATAAGGGGAAATGAGATACAAGGAACTTTTTGTATGGAATAATTTACCACATCTGTTTGAGCATGGTAAGTAATAAAGAGGGAGGGGGTAATGTTGGCGAAAGGGAAAAGAGAGGAAAATAGAGAGAATTTTTGACACATAAGCGGTTTGGAGGGATACTTATTCCGTAAATGCGCCCTAACTTTATCCCCATGGAAGATGAATAATCGTCTTATTTATTTTCTTATTTTACTGTTGCTTCTTCTCCTTCCTCCCCCTCTTCTTCTTCTCCTTCCCTTTCTTTTCTTGCTGATGTTCTTCTCATCAACCCCCCTCCCATCTTTTACTTCCCTTGCTTTTCCTTCTTCTTTATCAACTCTATTTCCTTTTTTATCGTCTTCTTCTCATTCTTGTTTATTCTTCTTATTTTCGTCATCTCTTTCGATATCATTCTTTTCCTTCTCCTTCTTATTCTGCTGCTTCTACCTCTCCCTCCTTCTACGTCTCCTGCTTTCCTTCTTCGTTATTCTTCCTTCTTACCTTGTTTTTCTTCTTCTTCTCCTCGTTCTTCTTCTCTCTTCTCTCCGTTTTCCTCCCCCCCCCCCACCTCCCCCTCTTTTAGTTCCCTTGCGTCTGCTTTGTTTGGTTTGGTTTTTTATCTTTTTCTCCTCCTTCTCCGTTTTTTCTCCTATTATCCTTCTTCATTTCTCCCATCCCCCTTCTACTTCTCTTTTGCCTCTCCTTCATTATTCACCTCCTCCTTTCTCTTCTTCTTCTTCTTCTTCTAATTCATTGTTCTGTATTTTTTCTTTGTCTTTTTTCCCTCACCCCCTCTCCTACTAGTTTCTCCTTCTTTTGTCATTCTTCTTTTTTTCCCCTTTCTCTTTCTTCGCTTACCCCCCCCCCCCTTATCACGTGAGGTGCACACAATTGGTCAAACAACAAGAATATATGAATATTCATTGTGACAGTCGTTTTTCATGAATATTTATTATATAATGACGTCGAAGGAAGGGAAATCGCTCATCCGGAGAGCGCTTTCTTTCTATTGGCGGCACGCGCGCTAAGCACCGCCTACTGATGGCAACGCCGCGGTCTTCTGTTTTCTGGAAATGAAATCGTACGGCGCGGTTCACGCTCAGTTATTGAAATCGGGCTTCTCGGGTTAAAATCTAGAGCAATTTGACTGCCACGCAGTCGATAAATATGCCTCCGCCTCTTTGCTAACTCTATTTAGATTTTTTCTCAGAAAAACTATATGTTTGGTGGGCAATGTACCATTGAATTCCGATGTGAAATGAAAATATCATATTCTGTTTTTCCATGTTTAGCCAAGTTTGGGAATGTTCATTGACCTTTGGCCTCTTGCTTCTTTGACTTCCAATCTAACCATGTATTAAGTTTGTTTAAAATTAAAAAATTTTGGCAAAGTTCATTGACCTTTAAGCTCTGAAACTTTCAGGGATTTTATCAAATATGCCATCAGTCTATCTCTATGAAGTGATTCATCTCTGTAGCATGTTTGGTTGGAATTGCATAATTCAATTTGGATGTGAAAAATATCAATTTGGGGGCAATTTTTAGCCAATTTTTACAAAGTTCATTGACCTTTGACCTCTGACCTTCCAGGAATTTTACCAAAAATGTCACCAGTCTACCCCCAAGTAATGAGCTATCTTTGTAACATGTTTAATGAGAATTGCATCCTTGGATTTGAATTTTATGTGAAAAAGGACAATTTGAGGCAATTTTTCACAAAGTTCATTGACCTTTGACCTTTGACCTAAATCAGATTTCAGCCCAATTTTCCATACTTCATCAGTTTCATGCAATACACATATGTACCAAGTTTGAAGCAAATCTGGTTAGCAGTTCTCAAGATATTGTCTAAACGGATTCGGGATGGACGGACGGACAACCTGAAAACATAATATCTCCGGCCACTTCGTGGCAAAGGCATAAAAAACATGAATCCACTGTCATTAATACGTCATTGATAGAGTAGACAAGAAAACAATTTTTGGGGGGCTTCTTTTCAAGCCTGTTGTAATGAAGCATCCCCGCCCCCCCCCCCCACCCCCGCACCCCAAGCCACACCATTTATTAAACCCTATGAAGTATTTGAGGAAAACTCTTTTGCACATGGGCTCTTTTTGACATTGTCACAGCTTAATTCCCTTGAACCCCCACAAAGGCCACATTATTCATTGTGAGAAGACTGCTTTAACTTAATCCTTGTCTTACTTTGTAGTTCGCATGTCTTGACATCATATTCCTCCACAAGCTCTTTGCCATCAGGAAAGATGAAATGAATTTTTCTCCTTCCTGTGAAGTAGAGAATGAGAGGGGGAAAAAAATCAGTCTCGAGTATTTTATCTGGTTATGTACCTCTATAAAAACAGATTGCTATAATCAGCCATCGGCTTTCTCCCACAACGTCTCTATCATTAACTAGAAATTGCTTGGTGTGGATGGCGCTAGTTCATGAGTGAATCCATTTTTTTGGCACTTATTTTATGAATTTGAACCCTAAACCTATCCCAGACCCTAACCCTGACCCTCACCCTAGACAACTTCTTTGCCATTGAATTCGTCCAAAAAAAGTAATTTCTAGGTTTGCATTAGTGCCTGTTTACTTTAGCTAGGCCCTAGCCTAGGCCTAGCCCCGGGACTGCTACACGGCTATCTACCCATGACTAGTCGCGTATGTAGGCTGCCGTGGATACACTTACGAACTAGCGCCGGTGTGGTTAAGCTGCAACCCGGCAAGCAGTAGATTTGGGATGACACTTGGGATGACACACAATTAAACACTTCAAAACAATAAAAGTTTCAAACTTCAACAACGATGTAAGGTAGACTCTAAGTTAATAAAATAACATCAGAAGAAAAAATGTTTGCCAAGAATATTTGAGGTAATATAATAGAGTCAAAAATATGTGAAACATCATTATACATATTTAGAAAATCATCTGACTGTACAAAAATAAAAAAATATTATTTAGAAATAGACCACGATCTACTAGAATTGCCTTTGAATTCATCGACTTGTTTAATGGGTACTTTTTACATGATTTTTGACAGCATGACTTTCGAATCTCACTTGACACTTCTCAGAATAATGATCAGATGATTGAAGGCATTGAAGCACTGAACTGAGCGCATGAGCTGACTGAGCTGAAAAGAAGGCATTTCAAATTCCATGACCATGAATGACATAGCCTGCTTATAAGCTTATTATAACGATGAAACTGAGATTGATATTTTTGTTGTACATCATCGAACTCAAAAAGTATTTGTGACTAAAATTGGTTTAACTTTGTGGAGTATCAACATGATCAATACAGTACACGTTCACGCCAGTCATTACACACAGGCACAGGCCGGAAACTAGTACTTGTCTTCAGTCCCACGCAATAACAAAAATGTATTGTTTTCAGCATT
This sequence comes from Arbacia lixula, assembly GCA_963669155.1. Classification (NCBI taxonomy): domain Eukaryota; kingdom Metazoa; phylum Echinodermata; class Echinoidea; order Arbacioida; family Arbaciidae; genus Arbacia; species Arbacia lixula. The sequence continues at coordinate 22,892,612 of OZ022584.1, forward strand.
GTTTGGGATTAACCGTTATAAACCATCATACAAGTTAGAATACTCCCAATATCTAGAACCGGAAAAATGATGCAAATGAAAATCAACAAGAAAGCATTTTAATACATGCACATTAAACCAATTACCATCCTGAACCAAAGATGTTTTCCGCGCTTTTCTGAGCGTATCTAACCACGCCGTAGACGAAGCCATTCTTGACAACAGGCAATGCGATGACGATATGCGGATATGGATGGGGATGCAATCGATCACTGAGCTGTGTGTGTGGAGTCCCATGCATTGCATTGCATGCAATGCAATCCACGCGCGTAGCCTAGGTACTAGGCTATGAGGTGCATGGACATAACCCAGTCTGTTAACAACTATGTCTGGTAACACCAGTCTACGCCCTAATTACGTCATGGCTCCTCTGACTTCTTCCCCTCTAGCGAGAATGGGTTTAGGGAATAGTCTGTGTTACCAGACATAGTTGGTTGAATGTTAACATATTGGGTTTTGTCCAGACACCTCTCAGCCTAGTACCTAGGCTAACACGCGCGTCGTGTGATATGCACGACTGTGGATCACTGTACTAAAAATATATTTTTAGCTCAGTGCTGTGGATGGAAGCATGGTACGGGTATGATGGGGAGGGGGGGGAGAAGGAGGAAGAGGAGGAGGAGGAGGAGGAGGAGGAGGAGGAGGAGGAGGAAGAAGAGAAGGAAGAGGAGGAGGAGGAGGAGGAGGAGGAGGAGAAGGGCGGGGGTCGCAGACGGGGGGGGGGGGGGGGGGTAATAAATGGTATCCCCCTGTTCACCCAGTGGTCAAAATGAGAATCGTTTTAAGTCAGAAATATTTTGTGATGATGGGTAAGCCCACCTGCGGTTTTCATAGCAGGCGAGCATTGGACATTGATAGGCCTATACCTTGGCAACATACCTCAAGTTCCAATGGCATATCAGCTAGGCTGGGTAATGGAATAAGCAATGGAACATAGAGTAGCAACTCTGTTACAGCTGGGTTTAGGATGTATGATCACATAATAATATTTGGTGTCATTTTTTACCTTAAAGCCGTGTATGCTTGCGCGCGCGCGCATGTGTGTGTGTGTGTGTGTGTGTGAGAGAGAGAGAGAGAGAGAGAGAGAGAGAGACAGAGAGACAGACAGACAGACAGACAGACAGAGATCGAGAGAGACAGAGAGAGACAGACAGACAGAGAGACAGACAGACAAACAGGCAGACAGACAGATAGAGACAGAGAGAGGGGTGGAGGGAGGGATGAGGGAGGGAGGGGGTAAGAAAAATGGGGATGAGGGTACCGGATGGGACACACGCACATTACATAATAAGTGAGGTTCCACACCTCTCTACATCTAGGGACCTACCACGCACGGAGCCTCCATCTACCAATATACAGAAGTGGTATTGGTATAGACATATGAGCATCTTTGTCAAGACAACTGGTTCTAAACAAAATCACTTCAGCGTGAGGTTGAGCGGTGCGATAATGGAGCTAGTGCGGCATGTCGGGCACTCCCAATTGGAGTCCCCGCTGATCACCGCTGCTTGCTCTTTCAACATAGTTTAATGGTTTAGAACCAGATCATTTCATTTCATTTCATTTATTTAACCATAAACAACAAAAATATAACATATTATTATTTACAAACATAAAATAATGGTATGGACCCCTATAAAGCAAATCTGTTTATGGGCGGGGCCCTTAACATAACAAAGTACATGCAAAGTGATAAACAACAATAAACAATAATAAACTTTCAAAGGAAATCAATGTAATAAGTTTTCTTGACAATATGCCTAAAATGACATCATACGTCTGTACTCTATCATGTATAGAACCTAAAAGAATTATTCAAAAACGCTTTCCGGCATAAAACAGAAACAACTTAAATGGGAAGAGAGAGAGAGAGAGAGAGAGAGAGAGAGAGAGAGAGAGAGAGAGAGAGAGAGAGAGAGAGAGATTATCCATGATGTAGGGCTATCCGAAATTGTACTTTTTTATTTACGGAAATCAAAATACAGAAAACAATTTTGATGTTTTAAAAGGGGGTGAGCTATAGCCAGCATTCGTCGCCATGCATTTGTACTGAGATGTCTTCCTCTGTTTACAGAAAACAAATTGTGGACCGGCCGGCGGCTGAATGACTGGCATGTGGACAACCATCGCGGTGGACCGTGAGCGTGCGGCGCGTTGTACGACAACCGGCACGCTCGCTACGATCTCCGATCAATCATCATCAACATGATCAGTAGCGACAGCCACGCACGCGCTTTGGACGTTACGATTTGTAGTGGAGCTGTTGCGCACCGCCCCGCCCCGCCCCCCCCCCCCCCCCTCCAACCCTCACCAAATCCCTTCCAGATCTGTGTACCCGACATTCCATCATAGCTGTGGTATTTCACTGGCGATACAAGCACCTCCCACTTGAATAGTTATGTTATTGATTATGATCGTTCACATATTTTTACTACCAAATCTCATCGATTACACACACTCTAGCAATATGAGCTATAGCAAAATTACATATAATAGTCTAGGCTACTCTTGGCCGCCAAGCGTTATAACCAATATGTTTCAGATAATTACATAGTTGGGTATATCAACAGTATTTACCTGCCTAAAATGGCTCTGATCTTTGTCACCTCATTTTCCCATATTTTATATGATTGATATTGTATTCAAATTAAATTCAAATTGTATTCTATTATCAGTTATTTTCCATTATGTTTGTAATGTTTGTACCATATTCTGCTATAAATCATGTGTATAAACTATGCTATGTTTGTTAATACGATAATGGAAACAAAGTGCAAGCAATAAATCAATGGCTCTCGGTGAAGGTACATAATCATCCAGCTCAAAGTCGACATTTCAAATGACTTTTATGCGCCACTCACGCATTTTGATTCAAATAAATCCCAACGGTGTGTCTGATACAATAAAGGATTAATGATGTGATATGATATCAGGCACTTGGAACTATCATCTTATCAAATCAAACATCATCATGTTATCATAAAAGCCCCTTGATCATTAATGTTAAAACTTCCAGGTTATTAACATCTTCTCGAGGAATATACTATTTAATTTACACATCATTCTCCGTAGCCTTCCGACCCCCCCCCCCCCCACACACACACACACCTCCGTCTCCGCTCTCTGCTCTGCGCGTCCACAGTTCCCCCCTCTCCCTGAAAAGTGACTACTACGTACATGCCTCCCTAGCCTCCCTTCCCAATGCTGTAATGATCATTCGCATCAGTCTATTTCCGTCACGCATTCCATCACATCGTTTAGCTTGCAGGCGCAAACCCATGTCAATCAGTCAATCAGTCAGTCTGAATCAACCGGTCTGAAACTGCAAAGACTATTTCTCATAAACATAACGGGAGTACATGGCTGGAATAACAAGCCAGGCGCTATCTAGCCTTATATCACAGACATCAATCATGTTGCAAAACGGTTTCACAACTGAGTCTGCAGTGTAAGACTAACTTCGATCGTACATCACCCTATCCCCCAACATCCCCCTCTCCATGCATTCGGGCATTTTGTGACTCATGGACTCTTGAACCTAGCATACACCCAGGGGCCAATATAAAGATAACATTATCTGACACAGGGCAACACCCCTAGGTAGGCCGCGTACATAACTGTGTGCTCAGTTTGTGTATCACACTTCACTCACTTCTTATTTTAGAGTGATACGTGCTCTACTAGTCAAATAACTGTTTAACGACGCCATGATATCGAGGACAAGAGAGCTATCATCGTAATCTTCGTCAACCCATAGCCTGCGTGTATCCAGATCTGTGAATGGCGATGAGGGGCCTGGTAATTTTGTGCACGATTTGTGGCGCCTGTTTAGCTTTGCTTCTCCGCACACCCGTCCCTGAAGGACTGACAGAACCATGGAAATACCGTGCGCTGGTCGCGACGACCAAGGTCCAAGCGCTGCTGGTAAGCAAGTTTCTTCATCTACTTCTTCTCCTTCTCCTCCTCCTCCTTCTTCTTCTTTCTTCTCCTTCTTCTTCTTCTTCTTCTTCTTCTTCTTCTTCTTCTTAATTCTTCTTCTTCTTCTTCTTCTTCTTCTTCTTCTTCTTAATTCTTCTTCTTCTTCTTCTTCTTCTTCTTCTTCTTCTTCTTCTTCTTCTTCTTCTCTTGCTTCATCAAGTATATCATCTTCTTCTTCATGCCTCCTCTTCTTCTCCTGCGCCTTCTTTTCCTTCGTTTTCTTCTTATTCTCCTTTTCTTCTTCTTTTGTTTTATTCTTTTTTTCTTGTTTCTACTTCTCCTCTTTCTTTACCTTCCTCTCCTTCTTTTTCATCTCCATCTTCTCCCTCTTTCCTCGTCCCCTGTCTTCTTCTTTACATTTTATTTCATTCATTGCTGATTTTCACTCTTGACAAGTAAAGCAAAATACGCCATACAATGATAACTACCTAGGCCTGTATTTCATATACTTGCAAGAAAATTCTAAGATTTCTGGAATACGGGCCCTGGTAGCCAGTCCCCTAAATTGTAGCCTGCATGTTAAAACAGTAAAAATGCCTCGGCGGGAATCGAATTAATTACGTGACCCTATCTCTCTTGATTTACATGTATTAATCATTTTACAGGCCAAAACCAGTGCGTACTTCAATGCCGACAACCAATACGCATACATCCAAGGTCTAAGGGCTGCAAGGGACTTCACTAACCGCCCGTCATCGTCTGAAGTTCAGGGGTCAAACATAAGGTCAAAGGCTGTGACATTCGACGGGGTCAGAGTCCGTCTGTATCAGCCAATCAAGAAGAAGAAATCGCTTCAGCCGGCCGTGATCTACATCCACGGAGGTGGCTACGCCCTCGGCTCGGCAGGTTGGTAGTACACATGCAGTGTCTCCTATTAAGCTCCATCATCCACTTAAAGGGAAAGTTCACCCTGAAGTTTAATTTATTTTAATTGTAGCAGAAAATGGAAGTAATATACTAACGAAGGTTTGACGAAAATGCGTCAAAGGATAAGAAAATTTAAATTTGTGACGTAATTTGCGAGCTGCCTTCACATGCTTGCTGTATGATTCCATTATGTTTTTCTGGTTCTTGAAGAGGGAATAAAATACAATATAGATGCATGTGTAAAAACATTGTGTCTTTTGTTACATCATAATGCACAAGTTAAATGGTATTTATTCTCAGGAGAAAATGGGAGTTAAAAAAAAAAACTTATTGTGTGACGACACAAAATGAAGCATTTATTTGGAAGCTTTCTTGGAAACGAATTTCTGTCAAACCTTCACCCATTTGTTTCTGTCATGTTTCTCAGGGTGGACTTTCGCTGTAAGTTTTCCCCAGTTCTATTATCAATTCAAACCTCCTTAATACCACCTACAAAAAGATGTTAGTACCCACATAACCAGGTGTGGATGGATGCCCTCCCATCGAGCGTGAAGAGGCAGATACTATGTGAAATTGTACCAAGAAGATATTTTGTTATTTTATCAACAGATGGCTATGACAGACGAACCCGTGATCTCGCCGAACGCATCAACATGGTTGTAGCTTCAATCGAGTAAGCAACATTTTGTACTTGCGACATGAGAGAATTCTTACGAGGACATTCGGGGAGAGAAAATGATAATTATGCAGGGACTATTAGACCTGAAAATGTCTGGTATAAATACCTTTCGATGAAGAAAAAAAAGCTACAGAGTCACTTTTGTTCTCACGGGGTTCTGTAAATTGATATTTAGAAAATAGACAATAGAAAGCAAAACCATGAGCCATGAGTACCATAGTGCTTGTGGGAAGACTGCATTCAAAGATGATTAGTGTTTATGTTCGATCGCACTCTTCTCTTTCTTTCTCTTATTTTCTCTTTCACATGCCATGTTTCTCTCGTGTACTTTCCTCCCATTTCCCTCTCACCACCACCACTCCCCCCCCCCCCTCCATCCCATCCCTTCATCTCTATCTCTTCTCTCCGTTACCTAGTTACCGACTGACACCCGAATACCCGTTCCCGGCCGGTCACGAGGACTGCGTGCGCGCAACGACCTGGTTTCTCCGCCACGCGCGTAAAGACTTCGGCGTGGACCCTACGCGCGTGGCTATCTCGGGCGACAGCGCAGGCGGGATGCTTTCTGCGTCCGTTTCTCAGGTGAGTACGTTGCATACATGCAACCGCAGACGACACGCTTCTAGAGTCGTAACTAGGGCCTACACAACTAACTGTGACGTCACCTTCTTGCACAAATCCAATGACGTGCAATCCAGCCAGGCGCAATGACGTGATACGATTGATTATACATGTGTATGTCCTATCGGGGTTTTACCGTAGATTTTCGAATGGTGCAACTTGCCATCAAAGATACAGTCAAACCTGTCTTGGTGGCCACCTGTCTATAGCAGCCAACCTGTCTATAGTGGCCACTAAAATAATTCCCCCAGAGAGAGATCATGTGTTAAAGAACCTGTCTATAGCAGCCACCTGTCTATAAAGGCCACAATTTTTGTTTAACTTGGGTGGCCACTATAGACAGGTTTCACTGTAATTCCAATCATAGAGCACTGGAGTAAATATATGCATTATTATTTACCACCATTATTTTTTCTTGTGTCTTGTGTTAGATGATCAATGATGATGCGAGCCTGCCTAACCTCAAGCTGCAGATTTTGATCTACCCGGCGACACAGACGTTGGATCTCCTAACGCCGTCGTTCCGGCAGTACGAAGACGACTTCGGCGACGAAGGCATCCTACCCCGGAAGCGTGTGGCGGCGTTTACTAGCATGCTTCTCTACGGCAAAGTCGACACGTTGTACATGAAGCAGATCTTAGCGAACGAGCACATTACGGACAAGTTCAGGACGCGGTCGCGGTACATGGAATATGTAAATCATGACGTCATAGCAAAAGGCCTTCAGAGGGAAATCCACCATGGGGAAGCTAAAGGGACGGCGGCGTCAAAATCTTCGGGGAATGAAACCTTGTGGAAGTCGCTGAAAGATACCTACCTCGATCCGCGTTGGGCCCCGCTCATGCGGAAAGACATGACAGGCCTTCCCCAGGCGTTTGTTGCAACCTGTGAGTTCGACAGCATACGGGATGACGGGATATTCTACGCTCATCGACTCGAAGCGGCTGGTGTCACAACTAACTGGAGGCACTATCAAACTGGTTTTCACGGTATATTCTTTATCAACAACCTCTTCTGGTTTGATGTGGGTGAAGAAATGGCAAGTGACATCGCTGAGTTTATTAGAACTAATATCTGATCGTGGCTTTCGTGAAAGAAACATTGCAACGTATTCATTTCTTGAATTATTGTGAAGGAGTGAGACCACATTAATGTACGCCAACCCTTATGAAGTTCTCAGGAACATTACACTAATAAACATCAAGGCCATCGCAGACGACACGATTTTGCCACGATTCTTGCTATCGTAATGGCCTACGACTGGAAATGTGACGTCATCTTCTTGCACAAATCAATGACGGAGTCCTGCTATTCAGACTGTCATAGAGTCGTACGACTGATCGTATCGTATCATCTGCGATGGCCATTACAATGGGCGTTCTCTTGCTATCCCGAAGGCTCAAATTACCGAACACATTGCCATGTCCAAATATACAGTTCCCAGCTACAAAAGTTCTTCAAGAATGGTTTTGTATCCGAGCATTTTCGATCTCGAAAACAAAATAGCATTTATAATTCAAAATGTTGGTATTCCTCATTTTTTTCCAAAAATATCAATCCTGTTCTTTTCTCTGAATCGCGAAACGTCGGAAGATCAAACATTCAGAATCTCACAAATATTCGAAATGACAAACAATTCAGAATAGCTAACCATTCAGATGTATCGAGGGGGAAAACGATACGTTCATTTGCTGCTATGTCCAAGACGTCTTTATAAAGAATTAGGGAGCACAATAAATAATCAGAAGAAAACACTTGATGGTTACAGTAAAAGTGTCTTCCAATATACCCATTAATGACTATAAACGTCTTCGTCATGTTTCTTCTACTTATTGAAATACCTCTCTATTATTGTAATTGAAATACATGTATTGTTATCTTCGTACACTCTGCTGAAGTGTCTAATTACCTGATTGCGTTAGTATAAGATTGTGTGTTTGTATGAAAACATTAACATGAAGGAAATGATTGTTTCAAAATAATTTTTTACATTGACTTCAATAAAATGGCAAATTCTACTCATTACTAAAATGTTAAGTTTCGATTCAATTAATCTGTCTGATTAAGTGTTATGCTTGATTTATATTTAGTAGAATACTAGCAACAGATAATGGAATTGCTGATGAAACTTCACTGAAGCGATCTCGTTATTTTACATCATTACCGGTGTATGTGTGTGTGTGTGTGAGGGGTGGGGGATGGGGGAGGGGGGGGGGGCGCAGGAGTCATGGTTGACAGGGGCTATGTATGACACTGGCATGCTTAACATTATGAATATGTAGTTTAACTGGGGACAAACTCCCATGAACAGACATGATCTTGACATAAATCAAATAAATCCTAATGTAAAGGGCTCTGATTGAGAGGGGCTATGTGTGACACTGACATGCTAAACATGAAGATTTCTATAACTGTATATAGACGAACACGCATGAACAGCCATATTTTTTTTACTCAACTGAAATCAATCCTAATGTGAAGAATCATGTTTTGCACAGAAATGTACAGGGCTGCCAAAAAAAAATCAGGTTTACTCCACTTTTGTTCTTGCATGTGAATGCTAAATGAAAATGTGTTTTTGTTATGGCGAAAATTACATGAGGGTATCCATGGGGAAAATCATTTGGCGCCAAAAAATAATGTTAATTTTTCTTCTTTGTATTGGAACTTTATTATTGCATTTCGTTCATCTATTCCTTCTATGATTGCAACAAAATAATACAAGCTAACAGCTATTTTGTCAGACAAGAATGGATGAGTGACATTGCAAAGCTTTGTAATGTGTAATATTGTTTCTGTTTTCCGTCCTTTCTTCGTGTTCTCCAACTTCTCCGCCTTTCCTTTCTTTCTTTTACCTACTACCTCCTCTTATGGTGATAACGATAGTGAAGTTTTGGAAATCATGATTTATTTGAACGCAGATATATCGCGTAGTTATGTTTCACTATGATAAACTTTGGCAAAGATACTTTTGCGACAACGTAATCTATAAACTCATTACAAAGACACATCAAACGGGAAAAAAGCCAGACCGCAGTGTCTGAGCAATAGATAACCTACTTATCCCTTCTATTTAAGTATCATTAACAATATTTTAAAACCCCTTTTCAAATGAAATGGGCCAAAATGATACCAAAATAAGAACTTTATATAAACTTTAATACTGTTCTTTTTATCAACCGTGCCTTTATTTCTTTATTTTCCCCCTCCTCTCTTTAACCATGTACTATGGTCCATTCTTTCACATTGGACTTGTGCATCAATTGAGCTGCCATTAGTACTGCGGGTGTGAATGTGATAGAGGACTTTCATCAGTCTGTGTCAGCTATAGCTGTGCAAAATCTGTCGTTAAATCGTCGTTGATGGCAGCAGTGCAAACAACTTGACAATAACATCAGCTTCTATAATAGTTGCTCCTCGTCAGTCAGTGTATACAACAATGAGCTCATAATTGCAGATATCCCTTTAAAGGAAGGACATGCGAGTTGACCCCCCCCCCCACCCACCCCAAACCCAACACACATACATACAAACACACATACACATAGACACGCCCGCATAATTTCCGTCCACATGCTTTTCACTGATAGTAAACAGAAAGGTGGAATGTCAATATATTGACGAAGTGCACATTTTTGTTAAGCTTTCTTACCAATTCATTTAGATTCTGGAAGTCGTAGTAAAGGGTCGTTCTGGTTGTCAATCTACTACTCGGCAGTAGGTCTGGAGAAGTAAAAGGAGTGAGATAAAGTAGATTGTAAATTGCAAAAAAAAACTAAAGGGAGTTAAGAGAGGGCAAATGGGAGGAAAATAAAAGAAAAAATTATGAGAACTTAACAGTAATGGCAACTACCATGGCAACAGGTGCAATACTGAGAGCTCAATGGCTGTTTCCATTGATGGTAAGTTTCAACAATTGAAAACCTACATGTATGCAACATGGCCCTGCGCCGTATGCGCTGGCTGTATACAAGGTACATTTCGTATCCCGCGCTTCTCCTGTGGTCGTATTAGCTATTAAACAGGAACATCTATATTTCCAGCTTTTTGATAACATATGGTCACATGATTTGTCACTCTCAAGTCAAAAGATAACTGCAAACTTCAAAGTACGAATCAGTTCCATACGTCCATTATGGATAAGATAAGATAAGATTTTATTAACTCTATCGACCCCCTCTCGGGGTATGAGAGTTCAACATATTTACAATGATATACAATAACATGAATACATGTACATACAAATACGTGAAGTAAATAGAGTACATAACTTCTTCAGTATTTACAACACTGAGCGCACATGATTTCTTACAATTCTACCTCTACGTGTAACTATATGTTCATGACACTGAACAGTAACATCAACAAAACCACTTCTTTTTGGTTCATGAATAAAATGATTCATGATTATGTTAACAAATTTCGCTTCTTAAAAAGTTTATCCCTTTCTATAGAGCTAGGTCTACGGTTATATACGTAATACTGATTTCTGTAAATACAACTTTCTCTCTTCCAAAAAGAAAGGACAAACAAATATATAATAGAATTCATCCCCTGTTCTGATAGGCAGAGTGTGCATATATCATCCTGCGACATGTCTGAGTCAAACCTATTATAATTTACAGGTAAACTGTGTGATCTACATCTGAATCTACACAAAGTAGTAGCATCTTTACTATTAAGAAACAACGCATACTTTTCCAGTTCCAATAGGCCTTTAAACAATCTATAATTGGAACATAAGCGGTTACTTCATATTGTAGCTTTCCAATCCTGTTTAAAGATATCAGCTAGTCTCAATTTCAATGCCTTCAGTACCCATTCAGATTTAAATCCATGACTCTGAGATAACCATACATAAGCAAATCCTGCATTGTTCAATATATCTTCAACATAACGTAACCAATTTGATGATGAATTCAAGTCTTCATTTTGGCTCAAGCATTTTGAAAGACGGTAAAGTAAAAATGAGTGCTTGATTTGTTCCTCTTTGATGATCTTTAACCAAAACCCAACCATTCTGCATTTGACATGGCTTAGAATTACAGAGCGACCAGTTTCACCATAAACCATGCAGTCGGGAGTACATTTATTAAAATGTAGAATAGTTCTTTACAACTTTCTGTGAAATACTTCAATTTGACTTATATTTTCGTAACACCATATGATCAAATATGATCAAATAACTCACATTGAGTATCTATAGATAACTGCAATCTCTTTGCTTTAACTAACATATTAAATAAAGCCTTTTGAGCCCGAATCACTTGCTTTGTGATGGCCTTCTTGAAGCTGCCATTGTAGTTGAATTTCACTCCTAAATAAACAAAATCATAAACAATCTCCAACTCTTCGCTATTAAATATGAATGATTGTACCTTCCTCACTTTTCCTCCTGAGAAAATTACAATTTTTGTTTTACTAGTATTAACTTGAAGATGCTTTTTCAAGCAGTACTCCTCAACTCCATGTAATGCAATTTGAAGCTCCTCTGGACTTTCAGTGAAAATGAGGGTGCCATCGGCATATAATAAGCAGAATAATCTAGAAAAAGCCTCTATTTCATCTTCGCTTACATGTAAATCTACCAAAGCAAATAATACATGGAGACCATACAAACTGCCAATGGGTTTAACAAAAGCGGAGACAGATTTTCTCCTTGCCGTACCCCTACATTGCATGAAAAGAAGTCTGACAGTTTTCCCTTGACACTTACGCAAGAGTTGGCATAACCATATGTTTTTGATAACAGTGAAAACTTTTCCATTTACACCTGATTTCAACATTTTCAACCATAAGGAGGATCTATCATTCAATTCAAAAGCTGTAGTCAATTAATGCACAATATGAACGCTTTTTTGCTGTAGATAAATATAAATTATACATTTCAGTGTAAATACATAATCAGTTGTTGAGTTACCTGAACGAAAACCAACTTGTTCCTCACCAATTGTGGAATTTCTTTGTAGATATCCAGTAATTCTATGCTTAAGAATTGAGGTGAACAACTTCCCCAAGCTGCTTAACAAGGTTATACCTCTATAGTTGTCAGGGTTTTTAACATCACCCTTATTCTTAAATATTGGAATAATGATTCCAACAAACCAATCAGTTGGAATACCACCACTATCTAGTACAGCATTAAACAAAGAAACAATAATGTGCATTACAGAGGACGGACAATTTGTCACAAATTCATTCCTCATTAAATCAATACCAGAGGCCTTACCATATTTCAATTGATTAATGATCAACAAGGTTTCTTCCACAGTAATTGGAATATTCAAAATGTCATTGTCATCAGCAATGTTTGAAACAGGCTGAATGTGCAATCCATTCTTTGAGCTCTCTAAGACTGGAACATTATCTCTATTCCCTAGGAGTTTAAAATGATCCACAAATACATTCAATGGAACTTTATCGCTAATAGCTAGGAGCTTTTCTTTCACCTTTCTTTAATATTGACCAATATTCTGAGGGATTATTTTTCTTCAAAAAACCTAAGCTTTTATTTAAAGTTGTTGTAAATAATCTCCTCTTATTTCTCAATAACTTTTTGCAAGTCTCCCTTTCAACGTCATGACTGACATTAGAGTCTGAACCTGCACGCTCCTTACCCTTAAGTCAATATTTTGTAAAATATTTCCTTCGGGCAATGGCACTCATGGTCAAACCAAGGTTGATTTTCACACTTGAGCATTCTGGCAAGGAGTAGTCTGAGCAGACTTGAGCAGTCTGGCAGACTGTGAGCAGTCTGGAAAGGATCAATCCAAGGACTCACACCTGCGTCAGTTACAGCTTTGACAAAAATTGTACTGAGTTTTGAACAAAAACCATCAACTGAACACTTACAATATTGACATCCTTTTTGAGACAATTTAGTCTCTCGGATAAATCGGTTACAGATGGATTCCACATCAGTTTGATTTTTACCCTCATAAAAATGTTACCGAAAATGTGGACATAACTATTTTGATATAACTCGTTTGATTCTAGTAATGTGTTAGGGACAAATAAGCCCTGTGTAGCCTTAACTGAGCTACATTGTAAGTTACACTGAAGTCAGGTCAAGATTGTGCCCGGGGTTATTTAGCGGAATGAAGACCCCAAATCGGCCTGATGACAGCCACGCCCCTTTATTTTCATGAATGAAGAAAATATCTACGACGTCATACGATATCAAATTACGTCATGCGGGTGATGTTATCGATAGTTACTACGATTGCTTGCCGAATAAAATCGTACGATAAAATCCCATTGTGGAATTTGCGTCTAAGATATTGCGATAAAACTGCAACCCCGTGAGTTTTCAACAAATTTTCACCGCCTCTCCTGAAGTTTCAGGTAACTAAGTTTTGTGTGCATTGGGTGGTCGTCACTAAGTATATCTGTCTTGCGAGAAAATGTGTGTATCTGTCGATTGATAAATCAACATTAACGGCTATCCAAGAATACGGTCGAGTCACGTGTGTCCCGTAATGGTAAGCCTATTTCTGCCCGGCAGCTCTGGCCAACCGCCGTCCCGTTCCGTTCGGCTCAGCTCGCAGTGCCCAGTCGGCTGTGTAGATTTTACACGGTTTGTGCATGCGAGTTGTGCCGTGGTTCCACCGGCTTGTGTTTGTGTTCAGTGGTGTGATTGTGGTCATATCGCGTATCGCCGGGCTTGGAGTTTGTGTACAAATACATGTACTGGCGTGGGTGTGTCTGTCTACGTCTATCTCACAATTCACCATGTTAAAAACTGTGTAATCGAGCCATTGAAAAGGGTATTTTAAATTCACACTTCTGCTGTTTTCAAAACATTGCATCCACTTTTGCCTATGGAGTATGGTGCCACATACATATGATACGTATACAACATAATGTTACAGTTAGCAATGTCCATGGAAAAAGAAGGAAAATTCTGCTAAAAAATAATGAAAATGATTGTTTCTTCTCATGTACCTTCATGTGTAACACGTGAATTGTATATTACCAGTATTATGTCAAAAATTAATGCATAATAAAATGCAATGCAATGCAAGCTACAAAGTTAAAATACAAATATTTGACTTTAGTAAAGCAACTTAAATCTACCTTCCCTAGAAATTGCATGCCAGTACTCTGTACATGTTGTTTGCTTAGATAGAATAGATGTAACTTTCTGAAGAATTGTGTGCAGAGAATGTATGACGCAATTTCAGAATCCGCACAGTACCAAAGAGCGTTTTGGAAAGTTGGACAACTCAACCCGGTATTCATTCACATTTTTTTTAAGCCCTCAATCATGATTACAGAATCAGCATTTGATTAGTTTTACGACAGAAAAGGCCTGCCGACTAATGATACTTTGTACATGTATCAGTAATCGTGATTACCAAAACGCTAGTTTAACCAGCAGATTATAGAATTGAGGTAAATTATGCCCAAACCATGTGTAAACAGTAGGTCATAAAATTTAGTCATTTTGTTGTATAAATGTATCACAAATGTGAGGTTTTTGCCGAAAATAGCGAGAGACTTGTTTCCGCTTTAAGTACCAAGGCGTAACCTGTGCAGAATATTAGCACTGACTGGATTAATCAGGGATGTGGGAATAAAATCCATCCCTGGTTTTACAGACCAGCAAAGCAAGGAGGAAATGTGACTGGTGAAGATGGAACCAGTTCAGACAGCACAATGTACCTAGCCTCGTTTCCAGGCTATTAGACATACATGTAATTGATTCCAACTGACAAGTAGAGTCTCATACTCTAAGACTAGTCACTGTGCTATTCTCCTCTTTTCTCAGTCTGTCTCATAGGTTTGGGCAAGCTGGAGAAGAAATTGAGAATGATTAGCCTAGTGCAGCCAGACCCCTTCATTGAATAATTTGGTTTTGAAATGCCAAACAGCTTGAAAGCCAGGCTTTAGTGTACATTGTTTATAGATTAAGGCCTAGTTTGGGAAGTCATTACTTTTTAATGTCTTTTCCCTAGAGTTTGGCCTAGTTTAGGAAGTAATTTACAAGTACTTCTTTCTTGTTTTCTTAACCAGGTGACAGAGGTACATGTACATTTGTAAGTGTTATTCTGCACCTTGAACAGTGTGGTTAAGCCTAGATTAGGAAGTCATTACAGTACCATTCCTTTTTTCCACAATACATTGTGTTGGTATATCAGGCATGTGTCTCCTCACACATCCCTGGTACACATACAATGCCTAGTTTAGCAAGCTATTAACTGTCTCCTGTTTTTTAAACCTTCATAGTTTGACATACTGCTACATGTCATTTGTGACTTAACTAATATTACATTAGTGCACGATTGCACAAACTACTGGTCATTGGTCACTGGTCACTGGTCACTTTACTGCACTCAAGGACATTTCATAAAGAAATTTCTGATATGGTGTGACCGGTGTCATGAATAGGATCCCTGTATTTTTTTTAGATTATTTGCAAAAATTAAAACAATGTTATCTCTAGTGATGTGTCATGAGTCTTTTTTTCGAGTTTTAAAACTTAGTGGAACAGTTTGATTTGCCCATTACAAATGTAGAATGATTATCATTGGGAGAGAGAGTGTGTACCTAACATGTGTATTTGCATATCAACAGAACATACATATAATTTTAATGAATGTAATAAAATTAATAATGATCACAGTATTTTCAAAGGACAGGGATTGTACTGAATTCTATTTTTTTTTTTATTCAGGCATAGATATTTTTAATCAGTATCTTTTTTTGATGTGTTTCATGGGACATTACAGTATGTTGACATCACTTTATTTTGTGCACTGTTTGCTCAAAAGCATCATACATGTACAGGAAAACAACAACTGATTAAGGTAATTCCTGATTAATGTAAGTTGAACACGTTTTTTTTTTTTATACAGCCCACACCTGAGATTGTATTTGTTTGCATATCAGTGGAAACAAGACAAGTTTGTGAATAAATAATGATCTTAGTCTTTACACATTATGTACAGTATATGTACTGTACAGTACTAATCTTTATCCAGATATACATGTAATATGTGTACCGGTATTGTATTATCATTTCTATTTTATCTCAACATTTCGACACCACTTATGTGTAGTTTTGTTGACAGGCTTAACAACTGCAGTGATACATTGGACAGCAATTTATTAACTAATTGTCATAGCTGATTCGTAAAAAAAAAAAAAAAGAAAAAAAAAAGAAGAAGAAGAAAAAGGCAACAGTAAGCCGGTGCTTGTGTGATAACCTGGTGGGGCTAAATTCCAAAGTGGGATGTACTGAACATGTAAGAAACCAAAATTTGTTTTGACTAATACCAGGTACTCCTCCTGAGAGCATTGTGTTTGCATTTCCCTGCAATCTACATTATGTCCATGTACTTATTCAGTAGCCTGGTATCCAGGCTGTTAGACATTTTTTATCCAAAGTGAGAAAAAAAAGTCCAGTACTTTTCTGTCATTTCCCCCCCTTTTCAGGTCCAGCATCAGGGAAGCCAGATGAGAAATTGAGAATGATTAGTGTACTGCACCCAAACCCCTTTATTGAATAATATATATTGGTTAAGAGTTTACCCAACATCCTTGAAGCCAGGCCATGT
The DNA here is from genome assembly GCA_963669155.1 of Arbacia lixula. Classification (NCBI taxonomy): domain Eukaryota; kingdom Metazoa; phylum Echinodermata; class Echinoidea; order Arbacioida; family Arbaciidae; genus Arbacia; species Arbacia lixula. Next base: position 22,909,356 of record OZ022584.1, read on the forward strand.
TATCAGCACTGCGCTTGATTTGATATCAGCCTGTTTTAGACCACTGTGTACTCAGAAGGTGGGTTGTCATGGCCCCAAATAGAGGAAGACCCTAGATGTTTTGTTTACAAATGAAAATTCTCATAATTCATCACGGTACATGCACACATATTTTTAGTACTTCCTTGGATTCAAGGTCCTCCAAATAGTTTACAGGGACATGAATGGATATTGCAGTTTGTTTTTCTTTCCTTTTTAATGTCAAGGTAATCAAATGTTCACATTGTTGGTGTTGTTAGACGAGGGGTAAACAATTTCACTGTAAGACCTTCAAAAAATAGTGTGTACGTGTACATGTATTATTGTATAGTCGACTTTAATAGAATTTAATAGGTTTACTTGTACATGTACATAGTACAGTGCTGGTATCTTCTTTCTTAATAATTGCATTTCAGCAGTTTCTATGAGTATTATCGATCAAGTGAGACACCACTACTAGATTTTTTTTCTTAATCTCCTTTCCTTCTCCTCTTACAGATTAGACTGTGCCCCTTGTGATCAAACAAAGGCTCTCTCTCGACCTGTTATTATACAACACTGTTGACTATCCAAATCAGTGCACCTCGGCAGGCAGACCAACAGCAGGAGAGGCACAATAGCATGACGAGCGTAGAAGACGAGAAGAAAGATTCTGCCGGTCTGATTGAGAGCATGGCAGAAGCACAGATAGGGGCAGAGATGGGCCAGAAAGATGGGAAGTTACCCCGTAAGTTTGTTGGTTTTATTTTATCTTTTGACTTGTTATATTCTAAATCTAAACTTTTATTATATGTATTTGAACTGTATAATTGTAACCATTTCAATGTTTTAAACAGTACATGTATACCATGTAAGTTACTGTAATGTAACCACTGCTGCTAAATGTCTTATGAATAAACCTTTCTTGAAAAAGTCATTATGCGTTATTTCCAGAATATCACCAAAAGAAGAGCATTTACATCAACTGCTTAAATAATCAACTTCGGGCAGGACTACATACATGTAGACATGTTGTTCTCTAGTATCTTATTTTATATCTTTTTAATTATATCTTTTGAAAAAAAGGCACATGCTAAAATAGTTATGAGGTTGAATTTTGCGATGAGATGAACAAGATATTGCATACATTCTGTGGCTGCATGTACATGTACACTACAACTCAAAGGAATTGGCATAGGGAAAGGGAAGGGGAAGAAAGGGAAGGAGCTGCAGTTTTAAACCGTGGTATATTTTGTCCAGTTCATGAAACATGATGCTTTAGCCTAAAAAGCATGTTTCATGCTAATCTGGACAAAATATACCGCGGTTTAAAACTGCGGCTCCTTCTCCTCCTTTTCCTCCCCTTTCCCTATGCCAATTCCTTTGAGCTGGAGTGTATGTAGTCATGAACGTAAACATTCTTCAATTTTCTTTGTGAAATTGAGATTTAAGGATGTCACCCTCAATTTCCCATATGTGCCTTTGTCAAAATGAACATTGTTGGTGATTTCATTTCAGTACAGTGAATGATAATGAATTGGTTATGTGTCATAGAACACACATCCCTTCACATCCTTCACCATTCCTTTGCTTGTCAGTACAGTGACTTGACTAAAATGTAGGACTTTTTTTGTAGGTTACAAACAAATCACTGGGTAAGAATTGAAATGGTGTGGGGCCCTAAACAGTTCATACCGTTTGAAACGATAGCCTGAAATACAAAAGACTTGTTCAGTGCATACTTTAAAAAAAGTAGGTGAAAGGTTTTCAGCATACAATACAGTCGCACTTGTAAATATTGCATAAATGTAGATTTGAATTTGCCCCATACTTCTTTGCTGAGTGTCAAGTGTAAACAAAATATTTAATTCATATATTCAGTCCAAATCACAGGGAAATACTGTACCAGCTTCACAATTAATACCAGTGCAAAGCTGTAGTATTGAGCATTGCAGAGGTATGCCTAAAATGTCATCAGCTATTATACTCCATTCTGCTTTTGACTGAACAGAGGAATTGAAATAAACCTGTATTTTTTTTCATAGAGTGCTCTCAGAAACTCAGTTCAGTAATGTGCCTTTTGTTAATTAAAGCTTGAGTTAGACAATCAGAGTGACAGTATTCTACTGAAGAATGTAGACAAAAAAAACTTGAAAAGTAAAAAAAAAAGTTTTTACATTGACATTGAATGGCTTTGCATGGTTATTTCCAGTATTTGAAAAACAAAATGATTTTACTATTTTATACAAACTACATGACATGCTCCATGTACTATATCCAGCTTGAAATAATGTTCTTTCCTCTTTTAGGGACAGCAAGATAAGAACTTCTCCTCTTTCCTTTTTTGAATTCATGTACTCAATTGGCATCTGAAAATAAAACAATATTCTCTTTGTGTGTGTGTGTGTGTGTGTGTGTGTGTGTGTATGTGTTGTATTAAGTTGGGAGGGGGGCAAAGGTTATTTATGAACATATACTGTAGAGTAGTCTGTAGTATATTTAAAAGCAATGTTAAATGTATATAAAAAGTACAAGTGGCACTTACTGATAAGATGGTTAAGTGTGAGGATATTTATACTCAATAAAGATAGCAACACTTAACTATGTACATGTATATGTACATGTAACAAGCAAATTGATGCCCATGATTAGAGAGATTACCAGACACAGTGTACACATAAAATATACAATTGTCGGTTTGGCCATTGCGGGGGCTATACCGGTAGTACTTTAAAAGCTTTACATCATGAGAGGAAGTAAAATAGCCCATTGAACCATCTTGCATGATATATTATACAGGTAGGTACCCTTTTTTTTTTTTTTTTTTTTTGGGGGGGGGGGGGGGGAGATTGTCTATGTAAGGGGGGGGGGGAGTGCATTTGGGGCTTAAAGTGCCCTGGTACCTACCCCCTCCCCCCCCTCCCACACACACACACACACATCCTAAATATCTGTTTTACTGGTTCACTTATCTTACATACAATGCAGTCACTATGCAGTATTGTTTGAAAGTTCTCATAATGGACTCTCAGTCAGTATTGCTCTGACGTTCACTTTGGATGGGGTGACCTTATTTATCCTGCTTGCCTGTTCATCGGAATCTCATTGAGCATATCGGGTCATGCTTCAATTATTTCTCTCCTGGTATGCCCGTACAAATTTTATTGCACAGGAAGTCCTAGGTAGTGCAAATATACTCACACTGTACCTGCATATTGAATTATGTGGAAGCTGACACTGTAGATACGTCTCTAAATTTATTGAACTAACTATGACTGAAGATAGAGACAGAATAGTTGCATGTAATGTACTGTACATGGGCTTGACGGGGTTTGCACATGTACACACATGGAGCTGAAGTATTTATGATTAAATGTAATATGTACAATTTTCAATGTAAACATTAAGTCTACATACTGTAGGTGTGGTTGTAACCTCACAGGTGTACAGGTACTTGTATGAAAACCAACCAATTCATAATCAATAGCAATTAAAAACGCCATCCAGACAGTAATAATGTACATGTTTGTAAAGTCCATTATCTCTTTGAATGAACAACAGCATTGAAAAATACACAGAAAAGGTAAAAAATTTCAATTAAATCTTTGCCCAGTATATTGTACCTACACAAAATTGAGGTGTTCCAATATCATAACAGTAAAAGCCAGCATTCTACATGTATGAGGTGATGTATCTGATTAGATCAAAGGAAGTCTGCCCCCCCCCCCCCAAAAAAAAAAAAAAAAAAAAAAAAAAATAATAATAATAATAATAGGTCCATGGTGTACCCAATTCATCACTAATCCTCTGCAAGATTAACGGTATTCAAAATACTGTAGCCTCTCTTGTTCATTACAAAGTCACTTTTTTTTTTATATATATCCAACAGCTCTAGACCACTTTATTTTGAGTCCTAATTATTGACTTGAAATCAATTACACTCTACAATGTATGGAATGTTTTGTTCAGTGAATAGTTGCCTGTACATGTACAGATCATGCACATTTCATACCTCTTTATGATACTATTACAGGTATAAAGTAATAGTAGTAATGACTATGGGCAGCAATCATGACAGAACTTTTCTGGCGCCAGCTTTTATGCTTTGATAATTTTGAGATGAGTTTTTTTCTCCCTGAAATTGAACAAAAATGTGATCTGTGGTCATAGTTCAATAGCTCTCCATTGATTACATGTATGAGTACAACTACTAACCCTTCCCTTCAAATTTACATGGAATGCAGTTTAAATTACACATTTATTTCCTACTTCTTACATGCTCTTTTGTTTGATGCTTCTTTCAGCTATGCCCTGGTGTGGAGTAGACATCGGCGGCACCCTAGTCAAGCTGGTCTACTTTGAACCGACAGACATCGAAAATTCCAACGACTCAGACCCGAGCGTCGAGCCAGGCACCTTGGAGAAAATCCAGCACTACCTCACCTCCACTGTGGCATACGGCGAGACAGGTGTACGGGATGCGCATCTGCAGATTGAGAATGTGACAGTGTTGGGCCACACGGGGACATTACACTTTATACGCTTTCCCACCTATAACATGTCACAGTTCCTGGACCTTGTGAAGGACAAGAACTTATCCAGCGTGTCCAATACTCTGCACACGACAGGGGGAGGAGCATACAAGTTTGAAAATGTTATATTAGAGGTAAGCACTGTTCATGTCTGATATGATGCCTAAGTATATAGTAAGTATGGAAGATGTTGATCATCGTGGTAGTAGTATCGCTAGAGTAGTAATCTGTTGTCTCACGAAAAGGCAAACTGGAGATTGCGACGTTTCGACCGCTACTGCTAGTCTTCGTCAGGCAATGTGGACAATAGTCGCTGCGTGCGTCTTTTGTAGCGTAAGTGAACAGAATATAAGGCTTTTTTTAATGTACATACAGTAGTATGTAAGGGATTTAACAATCCTTTTGCGCTCCTAAAGTTAGTGCATGTTGTTAAATGTACCTGTGTATGGATGGCTGTATTTGATGTAAAAAAACATCCATATAATTATTTTTTAAACTCAGTATGAGCATAAGTTTACATGTACGAATCAATTAGAAATAAATTCTTCATTTACTACACTAAGATTGATCTTGAAAATCAATATAAAACAAGTCAGAATATTTTCTTTTTAAATTGAAAATGCTCCTAGACATGAGACAATAATTCAGCCAAAAAAAGACAGAAATATGGGATAAAGAGCATCTGATGCTGTTTTTCTCAATGAGAGAATTTTTTTAGGGTGTTTCATGTTGGAGTTCCAACTTTATGGTCAGTAATGTGCAAGAGACAGAAAAACATTATCTTTAGAGGCAATTTTACAAGCCTGATGATGTCTTTGAACTACTTTCTACATCATCCCAATGTCCATGCCTAGACGGTCAACATGCAGCTGGTGAAGGCGGACGAGTTCAACTGTCTGATCCGCGGCATCCACTTCATTGACCGGTTGCTGCCCAACGAGTGCTACTACTGGAACAATCCCACCATCCAGGACAGCGAGGCCAGTGAGAAGGTCACTTATGACTTCCGCAACCCCTACCCCTACCTCGTGGTCAATATCGGCTCGGGGGTCAGCATGCTGGCCGTGCGCTCGCACAACGACTTTGAAAGGGTTACTGGTACCAGGTAAGGTTTTAACATACATGTATTAGGGACCAAGTACCACAAATATGTGGTTGGAGCTTTAATGCTATTGAAAATAAAGAAAGATACATCACATGAGCAGAAATTTCCTCACAAGGTTAATCCATTATTCCCATTTAGTGATCGGTATCACTTTTAAAATAATGTTTCAAATCAAAATAAGAATCATATGATCACAAAATCTTGAAATTTGCAATGCATTGAAAAAGTAAAAGTCACACTTTTAGTCTTTAGATTGGTGCATTTATTGTTTCAAATTGTATGTTTGTGATGTTATAGTAAAAATATCAATACAAAACATAGTGTTGCCATTTTTTTGCAAAGCTTATTTTTCTAGTATCCCTGTACATCTATTAGAATGAAACTATGTGTAGTACAGAGCATTGATTAGTTTAGAGTTGATTCCAGCAAGTGAATTTGTTTTATTTCACACCAGAAAGTTTCCATCATAATAATTGATTTGTTGTTGATTGATGTCAAGGACAGGAATTCTTTACATCCCTGCGACCCTGACCATGTACAAAGCTAACTTACTAGGCTAACGTGCATATAAACAATTCTGAGGTCACAATATATGTTTGTTTTACCATATTCTTCTGTGGTCAATGCCGGAAAGTATTATGTCAGAAAGAAAGTTCACCTTCTTTTGCACACTGTGTGATGAAGGTTTCAGGAAGCTTGGTTCGTATCGTGATGGAAGCCATAGAAAACAACATATTTGCAAATAAGGTTTCATGCATGTACTTCACATTTTGAAAAGTCTCCTTGTTTGTGAAACATTCTTATGTGAATAGTTGAAAAAGAACACAAAAGTTTACCAATCTTCTGATTTTCCTTTTTTTTAATATACTAAACAACTTGTCATTATGTTTTTTCTACCCTCATGATATAAACAAGACAGAATTTATGAAAACTTACATATTCATGTAGACATAATGGCTGATAAAGCTATTTTGTAAAACATTTATAGAGGGGTTTCGATTACTATAGACCTTTGAGGGCAAAATGAGCCCCCCAAATAACAAAAATCCCCCATTGAAAGAACAATATACTCATATGGTCTTACGCAAACATGGTGAAGAATATTGTTTCATGTCAATGATAGGTCGGAAAAGTACATCGAAGCCCCAGCAAATACAATGAATTGCTTTCTTATGGATACATGTACATGTATGTATTGTGGAGGTTTTAATGTCATGACACATGCCCGAAAGTAGTATAGACGATTGTATGTATGGATTTTTTTGTAAAGATACATGTACTTTAATAAAAAAAATAATAATAATCTCTACTTGTCCATGAATACAATATATTGGGTTAGGGGAAGTGAAGGCGGGGAATATTGTTTCATGTCAATGATAGATCGGAAAAGTACATTGTAGCCCCAGCAAATACAATTAATTGCTTTGTTATGGATTTACATGTACATGTGTGCATTGTGGAGGTTTTAATGTCATGACACATGCCCGAAAGAAGTATAGATGATTGTATGGATGAATTTTTTTGCAAAGATACATGTACTTTTATAACAAAAAAACAACAACAACAACAACAACAACAACAAAAACAAAACAATAATGTCTACTTGTCCATGAATACAATATATTGGGTTAGGGGAAATGAAGGCGGGGAACTTTTACACACTAGAAATCACTTGTGTACTGTAGTATTCAGGTAGTAGAAACATTATATACCTGTATACCAGCAGCTGAGAAAAGAAACCACTCCTTCCAGATGAATTACCTGAACAGGTGTTAATGTGCTGTAAAATTGATATATCATTAAAACATTTATTAAGGAGTGGGGAAAGTGTCATTTTATACTCACTTATTAAGAAAATGTAAATATCATTTACCTTCATACATTACACATCGGAAGTTACAATAGACTTGTACAGTCATATACCACTTATTTTTAATGGGATACAAACCTATCTAATATACTATTTTTGATACTTGCTAAAACACCTGCCCATGTAATTATAACATTATCATCTGAAACTTAATTTAAACAATACTTGTAGGACATCTGTACTGTATATTTGACTTTTAAGTATATAGACATAAGGACAAACCAGACGTGTATTGCCTCTTAGTGGATGGATGCCTTATAATAATTAAGTGAATGCAGCAAGAAAACAGGAGTATGCTGTGAATTATATGTTTATTTTATAAAGTTATGGTAATTTTTGTGTTTTAATCATATACATAATGGCTCATGAACCACTTTTTAGATGGAAGGTACATGTGTGTTTTATATGTATTCAGGATTGTCATCATTATTGATATTATGATGATTATGAATGTCTGTATTACTAATGTAACTATTGCTACTATCAGCATGATTGATTCTTGATAATGATTATTATAATTGGTCATTATTCATCATATCATTATTATCATTTGTAGTCTCCTTTTCATTACTGGTATCATGATTATCCTTCTGTCAATTATTTTCTGACCAGTCTTGGAGGAGGGACGTTCCTGGGTCTGTGCTGCCTGCTGACTGGCTGTGAGACCTTTGAGGAAGCCTTAGACATGGCCACCAAGGGGGACAATACCAAGGCAGACAAGCTGGTCAGGGACATCTACGGGGGCGACTATGAGTTGTTTGGCCTGCCTGGGTCAACAATAGCCAGCAGGTAACAAATGAGGGGGGTGTTTATTATTGTGTGTGTATTTTGTGCAGACTTCAACATTGACTATTTGAGCCATTTTCATCTTTTAAAACAAAAAAAACACTATCGTTTTACGTGTGTTAATATTGAAACTATAAAAATTTCTTCCTTTTACTCTCTTCTTTTTAATGCGAGAAACCTGTGTAAGATACTGGACATAAAAGATTGATTTAAATTTGGGCCTATGTCCTACCGTACGCTCGTGTAGTGGGGAGAAAAGCGGTCACCCCTACTTAGCACCGCCCTGGGGGTGTTTGACCAAGCTGTTTGTAAGCTCTGAACGACTTTAAACACAACTGTGGTGACCTGTTCTTGCTAAATCAGATACCCCAATTTGCTTGTCTTGACATAGTGAGAGTTAAGTTCCAACAATCCTAATTTGACAAAATCATAAACTGTGTATTCAGACGCTTGTGAACACGCAGATCAGATTTCAACTTAAGCTGATGGGTAGCAATATCATTGAGAGTCTGATTTAGCACAAGAACAGGTCACCAGTCGTGCGTAAAGTCGTTCTTAGCTTACGAAGCGCTTGGTGAAACACCCCCATGGTGTGTGTTTCTTTTTTAAAGCGTGTACCGGTAATAGGTGGTCTGTCTTATTGCTATTTTCAGACAGAATTGAGAGGAGTGCTACCAACAAAGCCCAGGTTACAGGGTGCAGGAACGTGGCAAGCACACAATATGTGCAACATCTCCACTCCATGGAGAGTATTCCTTTCTCTTTGTTCAGCGTTAAGAAGCATTAAAGGTCCCCTGACATCAAAATACATGTATATGTCGACTTCTGCTGGTGTATAATAGTATTTATATTACAAAATCATTTACTGTGCAATAAAAGTTTAGATCATATATTTTTAAATAATTTTCTACATTTTTTCTCAGCATTGCTGAGCCCAGCCTCCAAGACTTTCCTCCAGCTCAAGATTCCCATGTGACATCATCAAATGTAGAAATAAGTGCCATTCTCATTGGGATTAAAAAATCATGAAGTTGGAGTGAAACTTGCCTAGCAACCATACCAAAGATTATTCTCATATGAAATTTTGTTAGATGGTATTGTGTGAAGACATGTGATGCTCTTGTGAGCAGGTGGAGGTAGTCATTGCAATAGCTAGTTCTGTGCATAAATTATGTCTATTGTACTATTCATTTCTACCTTTGATGATGTCATGATGGGAATCTTGAGCTGGAGGAAATTTTTGGAGGCGGGGCTTAGCAGTGCAGAGAAAAATGTAGAAAAATTATTTTAAAATATATGACATATATTTTCATTGCACAGTAAGTCATTTTGTAAAATACATACTATTATACACCAGCAGAAATCGACATATATTTTGATGTCAGGGGACCTATAAGACTATAATTTAGGATGACCTAATCCAATTGAAATGTTATAGTAAATAAATAAAAAAGCACATTTCACCTTTTACCTTTTGAGGGAAGTTCTTCATAGTATATCCCTTCTACATACCATGGTATTAACCGTTCCTAACCACCAATCTTCATCCTTTCTCTCTCAGTTTTGGCAACATGCACCTGAAGGAGAGGCTTGAGGAGGTCAGCAAGTGTGACCTGGCCCGGTCAACACTGGTCACCATCACAAACAACATCGGATCAATAGCTATGATGGCTGCAATGAGAGAGGTATGTGGTGAAGCATCTAAGAACTTGTCTCTAGTAAGGAGTAAGTCTGAATTTCTCAGAATCAGTGGGGCATTATCACAAACACTGGCTTGATAGCCTAGGCTAGTAAGGTGTAAGTCTGAAGATTTGCTTGAAACTGACAATAGCTGCCATGAGGTAGGTTCAATATTTGCTCTGGATTTTATTCTGATAAAGATATAGAATATGAGAACATATGAGAGTATAAAGCATATCAATGAGTACATAATAGTATTCTTTTGTGAAGTGTGAGCTCAGAAGGAAGCTGTTTGATCAGATAGGCTGCTATTATTATTATTCATTTGGCATTTCAATACAATACAGTATTTAGCAACAATAAGAAACATGATTGAGAAAATTTATGATGACTTGTTACAGCTTGGATGCATACAAAAGGATTGCCAGGTTAGGAGTCTATTCATGACTAAACTCAAGTGTCATCCTAATCTTGTTATTCATAATCAGGGCATTGAGAGGATAGTCTTTGCAGGCAACTTCCTCCGCACAAACTCAGTCGCTCAAAAGATGTTGGCGTACGCTATGGAGTACTGGTCGAAAGGAACAAAGAAGGCTCTCTTCCTGCAACACGAGGTATGTCACCTACAGGGTTAATGAAAAATACCATAAGGGAGTCTGGGAGTATATTGATGGACGTACCCCCAGCTCACTGGCTGTTACCATGCAACATGATATAAGGCTAGTCGTGTTATTCAACTAGGTTGACACCAGCTATGTTTCATTTTCGCAAATATAAAACTTCCCGGATATTAAAAGTTTTAATGAGAAATATTAATTCAAGTGTGTGCTATTGTTGAGTTAGAGGATATTTACAATATTACCATAATTGTATGTGTAAGATTAGGAGTGTAATTAGTGTGCCGCACAGTAAATAAACAGTAAGCAGTCGATAAAGTGGTGTTACCCCCCCCCCCCCCCCCCCCCCATTCCGTCTTCCTTCCATGGCTGTGCTGGTGATTGAGATGCAGGTGATGAATGCTGATGTTGATGAAATGAATCATGCAGAGGAGTGATGTCAGTGAAACTCATCCTTGGGTTACATGTGAGAGAAGAAGGAGAAGGAAAGTGAGAATGAAATAGAAAACAAGGGAGAGGGGGAAAAAAGATTACCCATACTAATGAATATCACTGCAGCTAAGTCCTTCCTTATAATGTATGTAACTGTCAAAATGTTGTGGTGATATATTCCACAATATTGTTTGATATTTTGTTATGAGAGGTAGGTAATATAGAAGAATCACACTAAACCACTGTCTCTCAATCTTCTTCCCTGGTGTTGCTTCCTGCAGGGCTACTTTGGTGCAGTGGGAGCATTCCTGGAGAACGTGGGCTATTCCGACGACCGCAGTCCCAGCCCAGACGTCGACAGGAAACAGAGGTCCTCCAAGAGTGAGGCGCCCTCTGTAGCCAGCGAGGCCACCAAGGAACAGCTCACCAACAATGCTGCTGACCACCACACAACAACCAGCTCAGAGGGCGTGTCACATTGACATCTGACCTTTTGACCTTTGTACTGATGGCATTTTTTATTGATTAAAGAAGATTTCATCGTGACCTTTTCACATTGGACCTCCCATGGTCTTTGAAAGAGAGATGACCTTTTATATTTGACCACTATTTAATGCGCATGGTCAAGTGTGAGAACATTTATAATGGAGCTTTCATGAAATGCAACTATCTGGGCCTTTCACATTCAGTTTGATATATTCTAACCTCTTAACCCTTCACTTCCTCCACTTCACTAGCATCTGACCTCTATTATATGATCTAAATCGCCCAAAGGTAGCAGTTAAATACATCAGTGAATTAATATGATCTGTATTCTTGCTCCGAAGTCGATGGAGTTGCATAGCCGCTAACCCCTTTCTGAGGGACAGCACTTGATGATGATTCTTGCTCAAAGTCTCAACACCAAAACAACATGCTGTTTGAAAATAGAAATGTGCCAACATCATTTCTTAAGTCTTGAAATCTTAACTGAATGGCACATGATTTAAAGACTTTAGAGGCCTCTAGGTGTATATATCACTTGGAACTGTTGCCTTTTGACCTGATTCGACCCGACCTTGATGACCTGTCTCATTACTGGTTTGATTCCACTTTGAATTCAGGGTTTATTGACCCACGTTGTTGTATGGTCCATTATGTCTGCATGTTCCTTTTTTTGTGTCAACTGTTTTCCTTCAAATCAGTGAGCACATAAGGTTATTATGACTGGAGCTTACACAAGAATTTGACTTCTAACACATGTCTTGCTTTATAGAAATTGCTCTTTGTTCTATGGTTTCAGAACATAATGTCTATTGGGGAAATCAGTGGTCAATTATTTCCCTTATTTTTTCTTTCTATCTGAAGTAATTAAATGTATAGATATTTATGAAATATACTCATGTAAATCAAAAATATGTTATTGTTTATTGCCAGAAAGGAATAGATGTATCATTTTTTTACAGTCTTTACATTTACGCTGCCTAATCAAATACCCTTAATATTATTTTCATGTAATCCTTACTTCGAAGAGAAAGCTAAATCGATTCATTATCGGCATTAATTTGAATAACGTTAGATTGTAATGGCACCCAATGGAAGGGATTGTTACTGCCTTTCTGTATCAGATAAAAGCACAGTATGTGTGTCTGTCTGATATGTATGACTCAGATGACCGAAGTTTGCAAATGTGCAAAGTTTCGGAACATGCTTGTGCAATGCATCTTTTAACAGCTTACAGGGTTGGTGGAGTTATGTAAATGTATATATTATATTCGGAGGTGGGAGATGTTATCGATGGAATATCAAGACGTTTTGAATCCATTCATACATTCATACCATGATACAATTTTTTATCATTTCTCATTAGGAATCAACTCACACTTTGAAATAATTGTTTTCAGTCACACAGTTCTGCTGTTACATATGTTTATCTCTTCTACATGACTTTTTGATTCTACACTCTTTGAGAAATACAGGGCATCAAATGTACCTTCATTTAATGCCAAGTTATGATATAGGTTTCTCCATCAATCATTTCCATTGAACATTAAATTTCATGTTTGCACATTTATGTGAAAATGCACAATATGTAGTTGTAGTATTAGTACTTCAGGACATTAACATTCCATACTAAAACTAATATCTTGTATTTACAAGAAAGTAATGGATTCATTTGTTTGGGAGAAATGTTCTCGCTAGTAGGCAGGTTGCCATGACAACATTGTCATCAGGTGTATAGATATGCTGCAGTATGTTTAATCAGCCCTAGGTGTTTCCTGTTTAATTTTTTTTTTTGATCATCATATAATTGAAATATTGGACTGCACCTATTACATGTATTTGTATTAGAGAGCTGTTGTATGAGGCACCTTTATTGGACCAATAGTTCACCGACATGTTAGGGATTGTGTGTGTGAAAAAGATCACAGCTGCAAATCCTTGTAGCACATGGTCTAGTCTCAGGCAGGGCTAGCACATCGCTAGCTTTATTCACATTTCTGTGGCCCCCCTCGGCTCAAACCACTTGGAAAAGGACTGATAGCTATAGAATAAAATGTGGGGTTCTTTTTATTTCCTGCATGTAGCCTTTTCCCCTCTTTCTAAAGTACTGTAAGAACAGACGCTGAATGGACATTAATGATGAAAAATGTACTGGTTCATGTCTAGACCAATATATAGTTCATGGAATGTTACTTTACTTTTGTAACATTTTCCTCAAGCTTCCCAATGGAATTGTCTGCAAGAAACTAGGAAGTTCTTAAATGTTTTCCATAACTTACCAGAATCTTTTGTGGTGCAAAATTTGTGGTATAATAGTAGTTCTCGGACGATGGAAGAAACAGGGCTGTCCAGTATGGGTAATGAATAGTATTTTATGCATATTTCTGGTTTTGTTTATGGAAATTTTATACAGATCTGTGAAGGCAATGCATGAAAGCATACTAGTGAATTTGAAATTCCATGTGGTCTCATCCACATTTGTTGTTTGTATTCTCCATTTACTTTGTTTGTCCCCTGTTCAATATGACAATTTTTCCCCCTCCTACAAAGCCACTAATGCCAGCATCATGATCATGATACAGGATTATGATAGAAGAAAAAATGAATTAAAGTGTTATACATTATACTGAAACTCTTAATTTATTTGCATAATTGAGTATTGGTGCATTGACGTTTGCTATTCGTTTGTATAACTGTATATATATATTTGTTACATTTATGTTATAGATTTTAAATATGTTATATATATTTGTGTTTGTACTTTAATATACAATTTCTGCATCTCCTTGAATGGAGGTAGACTTCATATTTATCATTAGAGATGATCTAAATCTCCTTTGTGATTGTGTAGGTTATGTCACAAATGTGAATTGATTTGTAATGTACAAATATTAGCATAAGGCATTCGCAGCTCACATTAATTTGCATAGTAGTGATATGTCCTGCCCTAATATGTTACATTTATATATATGTTACATAGTAATGATGGAACAGACTGAAAAAACATGAAAGTGGGAAATTATGAAGTGTGTAATATGTGTCAATGCCAAGTGTTGATAGACACACCAAAGACACAGCAAAGCTGCATGTGATTGGTAAAGGAATATCCCAGTATGCATTCTTTGTGTGAGCTCTGGCAGGCAGTATGTAGAAAGGTAAACTATAATATCTTTGATGGCAACGTATGTACCTATACCTGAGCATTGTTCAGGTTTAATTGATAATGAATTTATTTTTATATTCGTAAGGTTTAAGATCAAGCACAAGGTATGATAAGATGAATTTCTTGTTTTGAGTGTGATCCCAATGCTCCTTGTAATCCAAAGTTCGATGGCAACTAGAATTGTGTTCCCCCAATATTAAATGTGAGTACTACTCTTGCCATGTGTGTGATCATAGTTATGTGGACGATCTTACATATTGAATAGATTGTATTTCATTGTCCCATCAGAATCAATTACAGAAACATCATTATAAAAAATGGACATTAAAATCATAAATGTGATGTGAATGAATTATATCTAAGTAAGATTTCTTAAAAGGAATATAATCCCTATGTTAAAGAACAGTGTGTAATGAAGTATTTGAGAATGTGGAATACACATAACAGTAATAATGATTTTACTCTTATGCATGTATATTATTTTTTCTTTGGTAATGTATTCATAAATGTTGGCAATAGACCAGCTCACTTGCACTATAGAGTAAGGAAGTGGTTCTGTCATACCCATTGTTAGGCAGGGGTTTGGTTCTAAACGGCATCACTCATGTAAAAGTGTCACTGGTCCAACATTGTCTAGCGGGCTAGTGGCAGGCAGTGACAATGACAGACTTTGCTATCATCACAGCTGTTTGCTCCACTCACATAGTTTAGAGCCAATAATGTTGTCTCGACAACATGCTCATCTGACTGCACACTTTAGAACTCTAATCACACTCTATGCTTTGATACTCATTTCACAAAACTTACCAACCTTAAAGGGCATATACTGTACTGGGAAGGCAAAAAAGCCTTCAAAATGTAATTGTTAGCAATCTTCTTGCCAATGTTCTTAAATTCATGTATTGTCTATTTTAGAAGCTTGCTAAAAGTTTTTTGCCCTCAAATGAGCCACATATGGAGTAATTAATGATTCATGATTAAATCATCAAAATGTTCGGGCCGAACATTTTGAGGATTTGTGATTTAATCACTCATTACTCCAAATGTAGATCATTTGAGGGCTAATAACTTTCAGCAAGCTTCTAAAATAGACAATACATGAATTTAAGACCATTGGTAAGAAGATTGCTAACAATTACATTTTGAAGGTTTTTTTGCCTTCCCAGTACAGTACCTGCACTTTAAGGTCTGCCCGAGGCTTGGCTGATATTGCAACAAACAATGTGTGGGGACAGTGGACTTTACATTTGCCAACCTGGCAAAGAATTTTAAAAATAAAATTTGGACTTGATGAGCTGGTCTATTTAATAGGGAGGTGCTACAAGCTTAGACATTTCCAAAATGTTTGGATATTCTCTCACGTTTGACCACATGCAGTCATTGTGCAACTGTGAACATGACTTTGTATGTGTATGTCGATCTATTGTTGATATGTGCCTAACCAGTCTATACCAATTATTTTGTACGGTTTTACTGTAATTTTGACTGTTTGACTGGTCAAAAAACACTGACTGCAAAGCAATATTCATGTGATTATATAAGTGTTTCGATGTGTAACACTGAAATCTTCCATGTATCAAACTCAATTGTACATTGCAGAAGTTAGCTATGATAAATGTTGTCCATTATCTGGTCAGAAACATTTTTATATGTGCGACTTGAAACTAACAGTTTGAACACAGTGTATGTTGTACAGATGTTATATTGCATTGTGAATTGAGGATATAATGATAACTACATGTATAGGATATTAAATTCTTGGTAATTGTACTCACTTTTTGAGTAGTAAGGAAATATGAAGATGGAATTTAATTTCATGTAAAACAAAATGATATAAATAAATTAACAGTTTATATACTGATCCTTTCAAAGTAACTTTTGTTGTTGATTTCAGCATTTGTTATTTGTTTTATGTTATATGAATTACTTCTTACCAAGAAGAAACTGCCTTGAATTTATACAGGCTAATTGGATGAGAGATGGACATAAATCAACACTTTATTTGTTTTTAATCATTGATTACAGACTTAAGTGAACTATCCAAAAGGGGGGGGGGGGAGAGACGGACAGACAGAGACTAGAAACAGACAGACAGAGAGACAGACAGAGAATGAGTGAAAAGAAGAGAGACAGAGGAGGGAGACAGAGAAAGACAGACATATAGACAGAAAGTGAATGAAAAGGAGAGAGGCAGAAGGAGGTAGAAACAAGGTTTATCATGAGGAACATGCAAAATGAAATATTTCATTCATAATTTTTGAAGTTAATTTAATTAACATTTTTGGTACGTGCGTGATTAAATGCATACAAACACAATCAATGTAAATATATTTTCCTTTATTTTTCTTCATATATCTCATATATATTTTTACATATCATGTCTACAACAATTCCTATCTTCAGAAAAGCTCATAGCCTACTATATGTTACAAAAGAATATTTGACACTTTTGATCGAAACTTTGATTATCAATCAAAAGTGTCAATTGTTATCAACACTTTGAACCGGCGTTTTCATTTGCATATTCGTAGTCCAGTTTTCATAACAGCTTTATTTAACTACAAGACAAAGGGAACACATGTAGAACCTACATAAATACCCTTGGGATATGTCGTTTCCAAGTCTTTACGGAAAGATGATATACAGAACATTGTCTTTGAACCGTAAAGCATTACAGTGTGAAATATCCAAAATGCAAATGTAATTGGATTTAAAATGATCCCGCTGAATACTTCAGCCAGGATTGTCAACTTGTTATCACAGTTTCAAAAATTCATGTATCTGGCAAATTTCCTGGGCGTACCTTTCTTATAATGATTAAATTGATAATAATACCATGAATAAAGGACTAAGATACACCAAATCATAGTCATGCATGTGAAAATGTCTACTACTTCCTTCTGAATTGAATTATGCATAATTGGAGACGTAGGCCTCTCTAAATCTTCTCTTGGTCAACTATGTATATTTCTCCTTTTTTGGCTTTCTCGATAATCGAACCATACAAATTACGCAATAAGGTGCATTCATCACCTCAAAGTGATAAAGCGGTTTGAACCACATTTTGTTGGTAAGTCAATTTTCAAATAAGATTTCAAACAATTTTCATATTTTTATGACCGATTCCATATACACAACATCCACTGCAACATGATCTAACACGCTAAATGGTGGCATTCTA
The DNA here is from genome assembly GCA_963669155.1 of Arbacia lixula. Classification (NCBI taxonomy): domain Eukaryota; kingdom Metazoa; phylum Echinodermata; class Echinoidea; order Arbacioida; family Arbaciidae; genus Arbacia; species Arbacia lixula. The sequence goes on from OZ022584.1 coordinate 22,927,202, forward strand.
AAATACTCTTTGAGATGATTATATTCTTTTAATTGAAAGAAAACAGTCAGTATATTGCACAGAAATCAGTTGTCAAACGACAATCTCAGGTGGAGTTGAGTATTGATAAAATGTACGTTAAGGGCCCTGTCTTATACAGTTTGGCGGTTGAACGCAACTTGACTTTTTTTAATACGAGTGTCACTTTGTGCATTCGATTATATGGTATGGGGCTTACCATTGATTTAGATCAATCGCAACTCTTACGCAAGGTCTTATGAGCTTAAAGAAGCATAACAACCATACCATGACCCATTAATATGATAGGTATTGAACCTTGACATTTGTGACGGATATCATATACAGGCTTTACGTAATAACGTTGCACAAAAACACTTAAGGTAGTTGACTTTTCAAATTGTTATCAGAAAACAATATATGCCTTCAATTATTGTGGGGAAAATAATAATGATAATCTTCAATATATTTACGTAACTATCAGCTAGTATTCATGTCCCAATGAAATTTGTTAGTTCAAGAGTTGTTAATATTTCATGAGAAAAATGCACACACAATCATATTGAATAAAACACGTATCAACTTAAACCCAGAATTTATGAAGCGAGAGTCAACGCCAGAACCACACTTTCTGCATTCAGTACTTGTGAGTAACGCCATTTTAAATGGACCGTCTGACCACGTGCGTCACCATGGTAACAATAAACTGACCCGTCCATATAAATAGTTTCAGCCCCTACTCCTTTCTGCATAGGCAAATACTTAAGTTTATGGACCGTCTGACCATTCACGTAACCATAGTAACTATGAATTGTACAGGTTAACTCTCTCTTAATGCTGTATTTCCGCACCAGCAGTACAGCTATAGACCAGCGCTTGGTTAAGTAGAGGATGGGTTAACTCTCCATCGAATCCCGCCTCAGCTTCATTCCATTAATACTCGTACATGCTACATAGTAGCGTTCAGTCGGGCATGGGGAGGCTTTTTGGTCGGCGCTGATCACTGTCTTGTTGCACAGTTGCTTCATCCAAAACCTCCCGCGGATAATGCCCTCTCTCCTCGCGAACATGTCTCAGCATTCAAATGCAAATTGCTGCGGATGATTTTGCACCTTTTTTCATCAACGTGCTCCTCGCGTTTCATAGTGTTAAGCCCGATAGAGTTTATTATCCTCATCATAGTATCAGCATATAACACAAGTACATCCCTGATTTCTGCTTCGGTCTTGCTTCATGGTAATCTGCGAAAAAAAAACACATTTACAATATTCAAAGAATGGAATAAAAGTAAGCGTCGCGCGGAAGAATTGGCAATGCTTGATACATGTCATTTTTTCAACAAATATTATTCTGAATAGTTTATCTTATCGATTTCATTACAAAAATATAATTCCATTTGAAAAAAAAATGAAAACAGTTTCAACTGATGTGAAAAATTGTACAGGAATTTGTTTTATGTTGTTTGAGTTTACACGACAGCTCATACATCAAATTCATTTCTAAATTTAAGTTCAATTTCAAGGTTCCAAAGTCAAAAATATAATTGATAACGATCATATTAGTGTGTACCGTTTTACACCTGTATATATGCCTAGCTGCGAAGATGAAATAAATAAGACATTTATTAGTAAGAAGAAATGATAATAAGTAGCGGGGAAAATGATGAAAGGTCATGTAACTATAAATTGACAACAAGGTTCACCAATTTGATAAATATTCATTAACAGAAATGCAATATAATAAAATCAGTTCGCTGTTAATGTTTAAAAGAAAATACAGCAAGCCCCGAAATATATATTGTAATTGGAAGGTGCAAAGCAAAAGATGAGAAAAGTTTTTTTAAATACTGAATTTCACTGAAGCGAAGTAAGCACACAACACACAAAAACAAGCTCATTTGTTATTTGCTCAATAATATTCAAGCTTCTATCAGTTCTTTCGTTCTTTTTTCATAATGATAAAGAAAATAACATTCTACTAAAAGATCGGCAAATAGCAATACGCTCTCATGGTGTATTACGTCATCATTGCGCAATGAGCGGCATTATTAATCAATACTTTCTTTATCATAGGTTAAGACTCTAGTATCCTGGTGACAACAACAAACATATAGCAACGTGATGAGCCACATTTCCCTTTTACAATACAAACATGACAAAGAACTGATTATAGTATCTCTTTATGCGTCACATGTGCATGTATTCCCCGATGATACACATAGGTCATAATATAGAGTTTCAGCATGTATGGCATACAGAGGGGTAATTCGTGTGTGACTCTGCACCTATGTACGTAGCTTGCATTCCAGGCTTTTGGATTTGGCTTTTTCAACCTCAAAGATAAGAGTCTAGTATTCAGAAGACTAACCACTCTTTTATTCTCTTCTGTCTGGGCGAGCCGATGAAGTAATAAGTGAATAATTAGTCTACCGCAGCCAGACCCGTTTATTAAATATTGTAGTTTGGATTAAAATGCCCCACAGCCTGGAAACCAAGCTAGCGTATATTTTTCTTACATTTTCTCCAGTATTAGATGAAGCGAGTTGGGGCTGAGTTGTTGCGTTAGTAGGCATATGTCCATCCGTATTATGCACTAGTTCTTGCTATATTAATGGAGGAAGGGATGAGATACGTTATCATGGTTAATTGTCAAGCATACATATGTTAAGGTAATGCTAAGCCATGCTAATTAAACATTCTGTTCTCTTCATTTATAAAATTCATTTAAATGATAAGAAATATATGATTACGGGGCAAGGGACTGAAAATTGATTTATCCACATTCATTATGTTATGTTATTTGCTCAGTTTAACTTTAATTCACTTTAATCTTTGTCCCTCGTTACTTCTCCTTAATTCTTTTTATTCCTGATTTTTCTACTTCTTTTTCTTCTCCTCATTCTCCTTCTCCTTCTCGTCCCCCCCCCCTTTCTCTCTCTCTTCTCCCTCTCCCTCTCCCAAATTTATTTCTTCCTCTCTCCTTTTCACCTATCCTTATAATACAGATGAATTCATACCTTACGACAAGGTTTTAGAAAGCAACCATCACGACCCCGATTATACAAACAAAGGAAAGCGTACCTCATGATGCGACACACCATTCGATAACGGCTCTTTCGTGTTGCCGTTGGCAACATAGCCCCTCCTCTTGTCAATCGTGTTTGCCACGCCCACCATGCCTGTTTCCATGGCGAGTTTGTGCGCGTCGTACGACTCCACCAGGATTGGCTCGCTGTTGGCATCTGGGCGGTCCCATTCCTTGTTCGATATGGGAAGATACATAACGTACGTTGATGTGAATAATCAAGTGGAATACTTATAAATATTTATTTGGGTTGTCCCATTTTACCTTTTTGTGCGGGGGTTCTGTTTGTTTTCCCCATCAATGTCATAATATCAGTGCGTTTATCTCTTAATCCATTGTCCTTTTCCCTCCTTATCTTAGTTTTTTCTTCCTTCTTCTCTCGTTCTCCAAAATAATTTGTATTGCTCTCTAAGTCTGTCTCTTTCTCGTTTTTTTTTAAATACCTTGTTGTCCTATTTTCCTTCATCTTCTATACATGTTCAATCCTTTCTATCACATCAGTTCCTCCTGCTACGAAATCATATCCCATGTCATCATCACTAACCTGATGTTCGAAGTCGAGATCAATGCCCTGGTCGATAAGGAGATTGGCGATCTCGACATGACCATTCTTCAATGCGATCATGAGGAGGGTGTACGCACTGCAGCCTGCTGCCTTGTCTCCATGGAGATCCTGCAGAAACAGAATAATCCTCCATTATTTCATTCATCGAGAAATCTGTGCGCCTAACAGGCTGCCGGCATGAGAGGTCGCCTCTGCAAGCATCTTCTCAGTTAGTAGGTTTAACCTGATACTTATTTTGTCATTTTTTTTTCATATTATTTCATACAGTGTCATATGTCGTATTCATATTTGTTTTTACCTTGTAAACTGTCGCAATTCAGCTGTATGGCTGCGAAGATTATTCAATAAACCTTGAATTGAATTAATTGAATCATCAATACCATCATTATCATTATCACCATCAACATTATTATCATAATCAACTTTGTCATTAATATCATGATCGTCATTATTTCATCATCATAATCAACATCATTATCATCATTATCCTCATCATCACCACCACCACCATCATCATCACCACCATCATCATCACCACCACCCTCATCACCACCACCATCATCATCACCATCCTCCCCGCCACCACCAACAGTATGAGAATCATCGTCACTTATCGTCACGAATCAGTATCTCTTCCGTCATTCCTTTCCATTTTTCGACATTCAGTTGGCAGTTCTCTGTTCTCAACCATGCCAATCATACATTATGTGTGTAATATTATATGTTCCTTTTGCTTATTCAAGTTCATAGTTAACTTTATATTCCACATACTAAGAATGTTGCTATATGATTGGTCAAGAGTTGATCACGTGATGAGGCGTAGTTTTTCCTATCAGATCACCTGAGAATAAAAGTTCGTTACACTCTAGGTGATAGTACTTTTTGGTTTCGCTGATCTCTTCACTCATCACAGTCCTAATGCGTGATTAATATTTTGAGTACGCGCGAAATAAAAGTGCGTTACACTCGGACTATCACTTGACATCTAACGCGTCCTAACGCGCGTCCTAATGCGCGTCCTAATACGCGTCCTAATACGCGTCCTAATGCGCGTCCTAATGCGCGTCCTAACGCGTGTTCCCCATGGCAGCGGCTCGGGGTTATGGAGATAAGTAAACATTACCTTTTTACGTCAAATTGTCATTTTTGGTATGGATAGTTGGTTTTAGATGTGGAATATAAAGCAAATAATCAACTCTTGGTTTCAAGCAATGAGACGAGCTATCACTTCCTCGGCGATCTGAATGTATACGCTATCTTTCCTCAGCTGCGCTTCGGAAAGATAGCTACATCCAGATCGCCTCGGAAGTGATAGTTCGTCCCATCACCCTCACCAACGCTGATTATTTGCTTATTGTATTCATCTTTTGCTTTCCTCCAATCAAACGTATTGCCACTTTATCTGCATCCTATACGCGTAGTCGAATGTTCTTGAAAGACGCAAGTTTCTAATGTAAAATGGCGTTGTACACAAGGCTATATCATGGATGTTGCGTTCAATAAGAACAATGTCCTCGTTCATACACAGTAGCTACAACATAACTATGGAAATCACATTCTTTATCATTCCTTCACTCTGCTTTTTAATAGTTTACCCATCCATGTCGAGAGCGTTTAGCTACAGTATACACTCACAATCTTCATATTCATGTCGGCATCTATGTGTTTGACGAAGCTGCGAACTTTTTCCTCTTCCCCATCCACCGCTGCGTAGAAAAGGCGCTGTAAAACAACAACATCAGGAAATAAAATCATAACTTTAGTTACAAGTTAAGTTCATTTGCGTTGTAGTTTAATTCTTAATCAATTTCAAAAAAATATAAACCAGAAATTGTGTTTGGAACTCGTTAATACAGATTTATCGGATGAGGTGCAGATCAGGAAAAAGAGTAAGACGAGGATACAGATGAAGTAAAAGAAGGTAAGGAGCGTAAGGGAAGATGAAGAATAATTATAAACAAATTTAGAAAAATGAGTACAAGAAACGACAAAAATAGAGAATTAAAAATAGTAGTAAATGATGATGGTGATGATGTGTTGTTGTTGTTGTTGAATATAATGATATTCTTGTTCTTATTGATGTTGTTCTTATTGTTGTTGATGGTGAGGATGATAATTGCTTGCGATATTGAAATTAAGTGAAAATGAAATACTAAGAGGAAGAGGAAGAAGAATCAGCAATAAGAAAAGAAAAAGAAAAAAGAAGAAAGTGACAAATCAAGGACAGATCTTTAGCAAAATAAATTACCTTTGAGACCGGAAGCTTTGCATCGATCATGGCGACCACGTCTTGGAGTCCTGATTCGACCGCCATGTCGCGGGCTCCTTGTTTCCCGTTAACTCCCTGCGATGTCATTAAAACATACTCAACACTGTAATGGGCGAATGTACTACACTATGCCGCGTTTTATACCAGTACTAGGAGACAGCCAGTCACCCTGAGACTGATATTGTCTTTATAGAATGCACAGATGAAACGTATTACAAATATATTCTGCATCTTCATGTTCATATCTGTGTTATTACGATATAAAGAGGAACACAAATGAATTGGAGTAAACAAAACATTTATATTGCGATGGGTAATTATGTCGCTTTGTGAAAATTGTTCATAAAGATTGGAGCTGACTAAATCTACACGACTTGATTTACATACTGATCAAGGTGCCTATATTAGATACATAGACCAATTATTTGTGTATATGCAAGCTTACATGTTGTGGATTTGAGAAGTGTGGGTACTGAATATTGCTTATAGATAATACGTCACCACTGTGACAGGTACTACCACGAAGACGAGATCAAAATCTAGAGAATGATTTTCTCATTACCCAAAATGGAGTGAACTCCTGTTGTGTCGGACACGGTGTCTCACTTTGGGACTTATGTGTTATACTTGTACAAATATGCGGCATTGGTTTGTGAAGAGTTAACGGCTTTTTGGAATGTACACCCGACCCGTTTTAGTATGGCGTCTTACCCATGTTTTATGATTGACGTCGATGCCTTTGTCGATGAGGTGTTTGGCCATGTCGACTTGGAGCGAGTCGATGGCCAACATGAGAAGGTTGCGGTACAGGGATTTGGCCATCGTGTTTCCACCCTGCATGAATAAACAAACACGATACAAAATGTAAGAGGAACAAATCCTTAATTGTAAGTTGATTTGAATAAAAAAAATGTTGATTTATATCAGGAATATCCGGTATAAATATTATAAGAGTGTAAGAAATTCTTGGCCTTGTCTTATGAAAAGTTGGTTTTGATCGTAACTTTACTTGCCCTTGAAGTGAATCGGTAACTCTGCACATTAGAGATATGTAATAGCGAAGTCGTTTAATCGAAGGCTTCAAAGCTTGTGATTACGATACTTAAACAATCAGGGCCACGTCTGATAAAAAAAACTGCGATTAATCTTAATTGATTAGACTTGCGATCGATTCGGGTTAATAGCAATTCTTTATAAGATGGGGCCATGATTGTTTAAAGATTGTCCGTCCCTTTTGCAAGCTTAAAATTTAAAATCGTCTATCACGATCGTAAATTGAAGAAAGTGTGATTCAAGACCATTTCTAAGAATATAGCATGTTGAAGCTTTCTGTATATGTAAAAAAATTCAGCCGTTAAATTTCAAACCGACTTTTTTCGTACTACGAAAAAAGTATTAGTCTTTGTAACAGTATCTATGTGGTTATTATGCATGTGTGAAATCCTAATTTTATGAGTAACTACCAAACTTTGGAGATGATTCCTTCCGTAGAACCATTTTTTTCATAATGCGTTTTTTAATTAAATAAACAGATTAATCAATAAAGCAGATATTTCAACAAAAACTGCTAAGAGCCTGAGTTAAAGACTATTAATCAGACGTTGTTTACATGCATTATTTGAATTTTACACTACGTATCAGTTTCAAATTGTGAATACAGAGCTTGCTAACACTTCTCTATATGTTTTGCAAATGTTTTGATGGTTTTGTGGTGATCTGAAAAAGGGACTAGCTGTCTTTAAATATCGTAATCACAAGCTCTGAAGCCTCTGCATAGGCGACTCCACTTTGATCACGTTGATTAATTCTCGGTATGACCCGCTTCAAGGACGAACTATGATTAACAGTACAATCATTTTGACGCATGATGGCTCAATTCCTTACATGCGTAATATCGATGTCAACATGAAACCTTTTTAAAGTGGAATGATCATCGGGCACTTACAAAAAGCCGATAATGATAATTAAAGTCACATTAAGACGATAAACCCTGAAAGACCGAGTCATCGATTAAATTGTGCGCGGATAATGGATTTCGGCCTGGTAAAACACGCCATTGGCTTTGAAAACGCTCTCGCGAACGAAGGTATAAATGATCAAGATATACGCCTAGCGCACACTGCCCGATCTGATCATTAGACAATACTCTGTCGAGGGCTACGGGTGTGAGTCGTCAGTTGGAGTATCGGACATCTCACATCTTTACTTCATATACTGGTCTCAATAACAACAGTGCGTTTTCTAATGGTTACGTGACGTATGTTAATATTATGATAACTTGTCCTGTGATCAACTGAAATGTGTTTGGCTTATAACACATTACATAACAAGGGGATTGTTTATTTCCTCACGCACGACATAACCCATTTTTTTTAATCAGATCGCACGAGACAGCACGATCGAAGATAGGCAGTTTGCACGTGTAACCATTCGATTATTTTGAGCAAATTTGCTTTGTTAAATAAGAAGTGTCACAATATGTATCAATAACGTAATAATGTATCAATAGCGTACAAGAGTTATTGTAAACAAGGAAAGTTTGTATTTTGTTCGTGAGCATGTTTCTTGGTGGAAGTTCTGTCTAAAAAATATCTTACCTCATCTGCGTTGATAAACATCCCCTGTTGAAGAATGGTATCGACCTCAGCTATGTTACCCGCCTGCGCAGCCGCACACAGGTGCTGAAATTAGAACGTTAACCAAAAGATAAATAGCATGTATGAGATGCCAGTATGCTAGAGATCAAATGCACGATGTGCTTATTTTACATCTCTTTTCATCTGATTTTAGCTCTATTTGTACAACTACCTATGCTGCTAATACTACCATTAGCACAACTAATAATACTACACTGCTGCCACTTCTACTTGTCATTTCTAATATTACTTCTACTTCTACTACTACTACTACTACTACAACTACTACTACTACTACTACTACTACTACTACTACTACTACTACTACTACTACTACCTCTTCTACTATTATTACTACTGCATCAACAACTTCTACTTCTTTATACTATTTCTATTTCTACTATTCTTTTTACACTACTACTACTACGAGAAGACAGAAAAGTTGAGCAGGAGAAAAGAAAATGTATTGAAAATAAAAGAGAACTACCATAGTCCGGAAGAGAGATGGGCGATTAGGATGCTTGTTTTCATTTTGGATGTTGGTGGGGTGGTGGTGGGGTGGTGATGGTGGTGGTGGTGGTGGCGGTGGTGGTGGTGGTGGGGGAGTGATTGTCATCATTGTTATTGGTTTGGACCCTTATCATAAACAACAAAGGGTTCTAATGAACTGATGAATATGCTCAATGACATGGGTGTGTGATGAACATAGAAAAGAGGAAAAGGGGCCATTACAGAATTGCGATTGATATAAATCGTAATTCTGTACATTAGAGATAGGGGAGTGGACTTGCGATCGGGTCAGATTAATCGCAACTCTTTTGTAAGACAGGGCCCGGAACTTTATCCCGTCATATGGTAACTATCGCCTTTATTATGGAAATGTCAAGGTCGTCCACGGATCCATTGATGGTTTCCGTCTGACGTTATGTCTGACCATTGGCCGGCGACAAGGGTTACGATCGATGGTGTCAGGAAGACACAGGAGATCAATACACTATCGTGACCACGCCAGTCATGTTCTAGAAAACCGCCAAGGCATTTCGTTTTGAGGACAGCTGCTAGAATTTGACGTGTACTACTAAATGCAACAGCACGATGTTCACTATATTTCTCTATTTACGCGTGTCTATTTATAGATCTATCTAGCATATAATTATATACTCCTACTTTTGTATAGAGCAATATAGCAATATGCTAAGTCTACTACTTATGTTGCTATACGACTTCTTTCACTAATTCCACTACCACTACAACAAAAAAACAACAACATGAACAACAAGAACTGTTTTTATAACTCCTTCCAGCATATTTTACTCCACTTCTACAGGGAGGCCTCTTCACAAAATGTTCCATTCTACTCTGGCGAGTGTCGTTCTTGTCCACATAACGTACGCCTCCGTGTTTGTGTGTCATCTGTCCATCTCCTGCATTATCAGTCTGTCTGTCTGTCTGACTCTTCTTTATGTGTAAAGGCCATCGGACACGACGCGATTGGATCAGCATGATCAGTCGGACGACTCTGCGACTGGCTGAGCAAGAAGGTGACGTCACATTTCCAATCGTTGGCCCTTACGACTGTAAAATCATGTTGGTCGGTTGGTTGATTGGGTAATTTGTTAACACATTTGCAATATTTGCTCCTGGATGAATATCTCATTAATGTGCACTTGTATGGATTCTGTTGGTTGATTGGGTAATTTGTTAACACATTTGCAATATTTGCTCCTGGATGAATATCTCATTAATGTGCACATGTATATCGGTTGGTTGATTGCGTAATTTGTTAACACATTTGCAATATTTGCTCCCGGATGAATATCTGGTTAATGTGCACTTGTATGGATTATACATCTACCATGTGATGTGACCATGGTAACCACGCAGGTGAATGTCCTTTTTTCATATCGATAGTATTTTAATGATGCCAGTACTGGTAGCCTAACTAAACAAATTACATTACTACATGAATACGTAATAGTCATGTCGTGGATGTTACTATGGTAACCAGTTGGATCTAATCTAATTAATCATTCATGTCTATGTCCTTTAGAAAGCACCGTTCCGTTCCTAATCTTGCACTCTTTAGAACTCTATCTGTCTATCTGTTGTCAACGATATGTCATGTAGCATGCCCAAACTGCATAATTACATTATTTTGAACATATGAATTTCGGCGTTACACCGCGATCGTTACCCGATCATATCATATATGTTACGGTCTGTCTACAGCAATGGTATAGTAGTAACACACTCATATTGTAAAATAATAGCTATATGTGTAAGGGTACCAATGCCTACAGTCCTATCGGCCAAGTGGATACCATGGTTACGAGGTCACGTTATAACAGGCGTATCATTTACATCTGTCATTACTTAACTTATCCGCTTCTCCCTTTTTAACCCATATGTACCGTTACGCCCAGCAATCATCATTTTGCATTGTTACTGAATTACTAAATTAATTTATTTATCAATGTATTTATCAATTCACGTGAAACCGTAGGAGTAGAGCCCTATCATCGTGTTACCAGGTGGATCTATTATTTATCTCTGTCCTTCTTAAAAACCATTGTTCAATTGTATTACCTCTCCCCTCCCTCTATCTCTATCTCTCATTATCTATGACTTTTCTCTATCCCTGGTCCTCGTTGTCCGTATGTCTTTTGTCAACCGCCAATACAATGCTTTACAATGTTTGCCGTCTGTTGTAACTCCCTTTCACAGTCGTAGCGATAACATCGATCGCGTCATGCTTGATTGACGGTGGTATCCTTTGATCGAGATGTCGAGATTCTCCACGGGGGTCTATTGATAACCTAGTTCGTGTAGGCTGCGTGTACGCTGAAGTCGCAACTCGGTATGGACCCATACAGCCCATTATAATTCCGCCAGAGAAGAACAAAATATGGAGCTTAGTTTTTGTGTCAGATTGAATATCCGTGTACGAGAAGGCAATGTTAAGAGCACAATTGTCTAAAGCCTCAAACCTTGGCCAGGGTCTAGGGGTGTAGACTGCAACCAGTACATTAACTGTGGTATTTTGCGCAAAACACTTTGTTTAAATGTTTATACTCGTGTAATAATATACATTTCCGCATATGAAAAGACTAAGCGCACCTTATCTCATCTACAAATCTTGTTATTGTAGCGATGTATTCGGTTGCATCAACATAATCGATGTTAGGTTCATTTTCAAAAGGAGCGTTGTCTGTATTATGATGATGTGCAAATTAGAGGCTTCATTTTGAACACAATTTAGTATGGATTTTCTAACAGTACTATAATGCTTACGAGAAAGGGGAAAACATTACCCCCTCATTCCCACGTTCCCCTTCCCTCTTTATCGAAACATTGGGTGAATTCATACACCTCACTCTCAGGAGAGTGAACTATTGTAACATACAAATGATAGCGTCTATGAGATATGCGCATACCATTCAGATGTATATACCGTGCGTTGTCTGACACGATTAGCAATTACGCATTTATTAGTCGAAGCAATAACCAAATAGCCGTAAATTACACTGCACAAACAATTAAAATCTCTGACGTAGGTCCAATGTAGGAAGGGCAGTGACAGAGAGCGATCACTAATTGCATGTAACGGCGTTTAGCGAACGTTTTGACGTTGGTCCTTTCACGCAGCGATCTCGATGGTGCCTGTCTACATCCCTCAGGACTACCTAACTCCGCACAAAACGGTATATAATGTGGAATGGTTTTAGTCAGAGAGAGATAGAGAGAGGGGGAGATAAAGAGACAGACAGACAGAGAGAAAGAGAGAACACAAACAAACATATACAAAACCAAAACCGAGGTTTCCGTATCAAATAAAGTGGAAATTAATAAATACTACAGTCATGATAGTGTGCACATAAATATCCAATCCGTACATTATATAATTGCTACCACTGTTGCTGCTATTACTACTACTATTCAGGGTGGTCACCAGAAAATCTTTTACGCGTGGCTCAAAAAAGTAGAATGTCACTTTTTGTCAGACATCTGTGCTGGACGCGTGGTACACAACTATGGAACGCGTGGCTCAAAGAAAACAAAAACAATAAGAATAATAAGACTGATACTGATTTTACGCATGGTGCAGTAAATTTACACATGGCTCACAATCACTTTCTGGACCCAACGCGTGGTGTTTGCGCCGCGTGTTTTCTACACTGGGGACCACCCTGCTACTATTACTACTACTACTACTACTACTACTACTACTACTACTACTACTACTACTAGTAGTAGTAGAAGTAGTAGTAGTAGTAGTAGTGTACTGCTACTGCTACTGCTACTACTACCACTACAAATACTACTAATACTTCTACTACTTCTTCTTCTACTACTACCACTACAAATACTACTAATACTTCTACTACTTCTTCTTCTACTACTACTACTACTACTACTACTACTACTACTACTAAAACGACCATAATACTACGACTACGACTACTACTACTACTACTACTACTACTACTACTGCTACTGCTGCTGCTACTACTACATCTACTACTGCTACTACTACATCTACTACTACTACGTACTTCTACTACTACTACTACTACTACTACTACTACTACTACAATTACTACTACTTCAACTAATACTTACATTACTGACACTTATACAACTCCTATTACTATTAATCTTGCTGATACATTTCTACTGCCAATTACTATTAATGTTTACTCCTTCTCTTACTACTAGTACTATTATACGAGTCATGTACTTCTTTACTTCCAAGAACAAATTAAAGGTCTCTATAAATGCCTACATATGATGATATAGATGAGAAGTGGGAGGGGTAAACAAAATATGAATCTCACCCGTATTTTCTCCTTATCGGACTGGCCCTCTGGAGAAGCCATGCTTCACATTAAATCCTCTCACCAGCCTGGCCTATGTGAGTGAGTCTCTCTCTGCAATCTCTTCGTTCTATTTCACACCGTCGATGCCCCTGTACAGATCTCCCGATTTATCTCCTCACCAGCAGGCGATACTCTGCCCATCCTCCGTCAATCCAGGTCCCGCTAAATATGACATCGTCATGGTAACGACAGAAGAATTGATGTCGCCTTTTCCGTTTTCACGATAGAGAGAGCATCGTATAATGGCCTTTCACGCGCTGTTGTGATTACGGGTATATTAATATGACACAATGGTCGTTGAAGAAGAAGGACACACACTTGTAAAACAGCGTCTTGAATCTCCGAGTTCCAAGACAATAATATTGTCGTCTGGGTATACGGGTGACCACTTTCTTCTTCCGAGGTTCGTGCATCGATCAAAACCCGATGGATGAGGGGTGATCGATGTCCTGATCAGTGATGCGTGTCGGATGAAAACGTTGCGTAATGACGTTATCCCTCCTTTTCATCAGACTGCTATAACGATGCCGACTTCACGATTTCTCTCATCAGATGACACTCGCATCATCCACGTCCTTCAGCAAATCAGGCCCAGATAAAGGTGATGTCGTCATGGCAACGGTTGAAAATTGATGTCACTTTTCCTTTCACGAGAAAGCATTATGTTTTGGACCCCGTGTTGTTGCTCAGCGTTGAGATCTGATGTACGTGAAAAATGGTACAGCAGTATCATAAATACGCATAGTTGATTCCATGGAACGTTATTCCTTTGCTCGGCACACTGATTTGCATAGTCATACATCACCAATCTGATGAGAACTAATTGAATTCAAACAAATGTTCTCCATCCTTTTTTTGGTTGCTACATTACTGTGATACATGTTTTTCAAACACTAAAACAACCAAATGAATTTAGGAAGGATCGAAAATTGAAATTAGCGTTCAGACAAAACAAGACGCACCAAAGTCCACAGTCCGCTTTGAGATGACAAATCAAATTGATTTTAAAAAAAATGATGCATGTAGAAATACAGTGGTATCATTTCATTGCATGTATTGTTTTGTCCTCACACACAATGCGCCATACACAAACACTGAACACGCATACATATGATCAGCAAAATGTTCGGCCCACTTCTCTCTCTCTCTCTCTCTCTCTCTCTCTCTCTCTCTCTATCTCTGTCTCACCTCCCACCATCATTTATCTCCTCGGCTGTTTGTTACCATTTTTCTACTTTTTTTCAATCCACACGATATAGGCTATAGCTCAACAAGGATTAATTCAACTGTTATTTAGTATGATACGTACATGTATAGGCATCGAACTTTTTATGGTCTGCTAATAGACAGTTCACCCTAGACACCCGAAACACAGTATAATACTTGTTCTGACTTACCGAAAAACAAACTCCTTAAAACTTCAGATTTCAATGTCTTCTTGCTTGTGGGATATCCGCACCCGCCAAACCAGAGATAACGTGTAGATTATACCTATAGCATGGAGCCATTAACCTTAGTGCCCGGCCTCCGTGGCTAGAACATGCAGAGTATGAATCGAAGCTCCTTGCTCAAATCAGGTAGGCGCAACCACTCCGTAAGAAATCTTCCAGTCACACAATCTGATTGAAAAGCCACGCAAACTACCCAATAGGCATAATACATTAGTGCCCTGACGTTACTGAATTCGTGAGAAACCTCTGCAGAACATGACACGAAGCCATGTGCAAAGCGGATCTATTTTCAGAAAGGCTGAACTCTGTGATCCGAGAGGTACCGAGCAAATATTGTTATACCCCAATTGCTAGGCTACGGGGCACGCTAAACTCACGGCTTAGCCCGTTCTCCAAATACTACCTATTGAAAAAGCCATATAAGAGCTGTACACTTATTTCGGTGCGGTAGAATTATCAACAGGACGGAACGCAGTGATTTTAAGAGCATCGTCTTCAGAATTTCTCGATCTGCTTGATAATTCTGAAATCTAACAAGTTATTGGACTACCATTGTGCTTGTTTGAAAACGTGACAGTAAGGCCCACGCAGTGAAAATTGTAAATGCTGGGGGAAATACTGTGCGAGAAGTGCGCATAAGTCTACCTAACCAACGGCATGAAAATAACTACAAGTAATGAAAATAATTTGTTGTACTCTTTTATGCATGACCCTCACACTGACATTTTGTGTACATGTAAATACATCAAACGAGAAAAGATCGATTGCAACAACAGTATGAATAAACGGAAACTCATCAGTACGTTTGAAGCAAAGTTGTAAAGAAATTGGTCTAAAAAGTGAAAACGAATGTCATGTTTCATCTAAGAAATCGTATGAATATGATTTATGCTCTCAAAGTAATGCATCAAATGTCACAAAACCTGCTTTTAAGAAGTTAACATCCCTTGACTTTATGTTATGTCAATATTTCAGCTTGATTCGAGTTAAAACTTAATTGTAATAATTTTTCAAGAGTGTCAAAAGTTTCTTTAACACCGAGAAGTAAACAAGTCGTACACTTTTTCTCTCAAGGTAGCCTCATCGCGTCGGAATCACTTCTCTCTGCATAATGATACACAAGACCTCCATTGCGTCAGTCATAAAGACACCTGCCTTTCCTATAGTCACGTGACAGTGACTTCCGGATGGACTTCAGAATTAGCGCGGTATGATATCTGCACATAATAACACCGACATTCATCATCCCGGTATTCATTCATTGATTGACTAACGGTGTCGAAGACAGGTGTCTGTCTGCACTAGCTGTCGTCTGTGTAAACTTTCTATAAGTGTAGAGGAATGCCTATGGCGTTTTCCCACCAAAGTGCACCTTTGAGTGTGTCGCGTAGCCTAGGTACTAGGCTGAGAGGTGCAAGGACACAACCCAGTCTGTTAACAACTATGTCAGGTATGACAGACTATGCCCCGATCCCATCATCTCTCGAGGGGAAGAGGGAAGAAGCCAGAGGAGCTATGACGTCATTAGGGCGTAGTTTGTGTTACTAGACATAGTTGTTAACAGACTGGGTTGCATGTGCCCATGCACCTCACAGCCTAGTACCTAGGGTATGTGTCGCGTGGCAACGCGATGCCCGTGTACGGCAATAATTCATGTTGTTTGTGTTGTTATTTCGACACTTTCAAATATCTCAAGTTATCAAGACACATACCTGTTTTTTAATTGTTAAATCATGGATATTGTTACATCAATAATTTCATATATTTTTTTTACCAAAGGCGTAATTACGTATGCATACCCAGCCCTGATTACAGCAATAGGCCGACAGTGTATTCAGTTACAGCCTACTTAGCTATGTATTTTTTTTATGACGATTTGAACGGAAAATACAATATTTGCACCAACGTTTTGATGACATGCATGCATAGGCTGCAGAAATAGCTTATTGTACACTGTGTTTCTGAATATTTATGGACGCATACAATGTATTGCAATAATTTTTGCAATATTGGCATAATTCAGAACAATTTTTGTCGCTGAGCAACGAAAAAATGTTTTCTTCGAAGACAGTGGTAGAAATTAAATATGTAATTAAACTCAATTCAAATAGCCTAATTTCTAATGATCGATTATATCCAATGTTATGCCACATTTTGTGGATATAATTTATTTCTAAAATAAACCTGGTACAATTATTAGCATGTCCACCTTTTTCTTCAATTTTTGTATCCAGATGGATAATCTAGAAAGCAATTATACGATCTTCTCACTCAGTATTTCACAAAAGTAAAATCGATCTATTTAGGCTAGGTCAATATTTTTGAATGAGGTGCTTGCCTTAATGAAAACGGCACGATTTCAATTTGGATGGTTGCTTTATGATCGACTTTTTCAATGCAAGCACTAATTAGATGTACAGAAATTAATGTAGCGTAAACACAAGTAAACGGTGGACTATGCGTCGGTCTACGTGGACTGCAATGTCGTAAGTGTAAATACGAATTCAGCCATTTCTAAATCTATCAGGTTCTTGAACGCTGTGATGATTTCGTTTGATGCTGAATGAAAGCCTGTTTCTACAATCCAGATTATGATTTGTATGTGATACGTTATGCGAAATAACATTTATACATTTAAAGAAATATAATTATATGAGGTAATATTTTTTTAAAGAAACAAATAAAGGTGTTACCGCAATATTTATGAATCGCATCTTCAACCAAAAGTGCAACAATACATTCGTATCAATTTTATGCAAATCATACACATTTATCATGACGTTGAACATGTTAACCTCACCATCATCATGGTTATATTATGTTGTCGTTGTTATATGTCCCGATCGATTTTCGCTGGTGAGGTTTTAGCTGAATCACGTTCATAACTCCTGGATTCCCACTTCCCAACCCACAATATCCTCGTCCATCATGTCCATTAAACCCCATTAACCACGAGCTCAATATCATTATAAACGTAGAAGATAATTTGCTAAGAAAAAAAAAAGCTACCTCTCCACCAAACCCCATTACATTTACATATACACCGTACTCGTTGTGACATCCTCGTTCTGTATGTGTCTCAACACGAAGGTAAATACTCACCATGCAATTTATCTTGTTCTCGTGTCCATTAATTCCCGTCGAAAGATAACCATTCAGGAATACCCCTGTACATTATCACTCAAGGCCCGTCGTTATCAACGTTCCAAACTGCACCTAGTAACGCGACATAATATTTGATTATGCAGACACAAGTTTATGACGGAATGGAAATCTTTGCTGAAATCGGGGCGACATCTCGACAGCTGAACGGGAAATGCGCTTTACGTTTCACGAGAAGTATTGTCTCGTATTAAAGCCCAAGGCACACTCTAAAATCCAATTCAGATCCGACTCTGTAAATGAGAACAACATGTCATAACTCAATACTGACAAGTCAATGCGTCCATATTGATTGTATTCATTGTGGTCATGAATATTGACGTTGATAGCAGGTGTATAATGATCAAACTTCAAGAGTGAAAAGATGCCTCGCAACACATGGATACAGGCCTATCTATGTTTTACCTTACCAATACCTTATAGGCAAACTATATAAAGTAAGTTATAGTGACGGGAAGTAAAACCAAACATGATAACCCCCCCCCCCCCCCCCCATGATGATATGTTGGTTAATATTATGAGCAATATCATGCAAAAGTATTATCCCAGCAGAGTTTGGCAATTCGGTTTGTCCAACAATAATGACGTTAACGTGTTGACAACGTTTCGCGCTATCAACATTAATAAGTAATTATTGGCCTCTGTAGCATTCTACACTATTGGTTTCTGCGCTGTCTTGCTTATCAGAACCCGGTCTTAAATTGTTTTTAATACGATCCTTGTTTTGTTGACACTTTACAAAATTGAGGTTTGTTTCTTCGCCCTGTCACATTATCTATTTTGTATTCGTTAACCGCTTGTGTGCCAGCCACATGCGCCTACTTTCACAAGCAATATAGGCCTACATAAACACCACAGAGAAGCAGCTTATCTGGCACACAAAGGCTTAAGTTTGACTGTGTGGGGTCAGAGCAATTTTAAAGGTACAAATAGGACAAAGGAAGACAGTAACAATATGACTGAGTATCTTTACACTACTGTCGTTCTGATTTGTATGGTTCAGAGTCCAGAGTATGTGCGATAATATTTATCGCCATGCTTCGCGACATCATGTTCTCGTTTTGTGCAGAGAGGGCGTTTATACATTGCGTATATCATGTTGTAGCGAAACAGAGACACAACAAAGCAGTAAATGAATATTTCAGTAGATATGGATCGAACCATATGCATGCACGATGATAGTTACTCAATATTCAATTGGATTAAATTCATTTACTTTCCAGAAAAACAGAACATGAGAAAGTACACATATCAGAAGCGAAGCATAATTGTGCGGGGCCTTGTAAAGAAAGAAGGTGAACGAAAACAACACCACATTCAATCACACGTGTGCATAGTGAGAGTGAGGAGGTGGGGGGAGAGGGGGGGGGGCGGAGACCAGCTTCCCTTCCTGTTCAGAAAAGTCACGGGTCATCATGATTCTGGGCGTCAATCTATACTCGAGTGTGAGTGGTCCCAACCAACCTTATAAAAAAAAGGGGGGGTGGGGCCGCGGCCGCTTGGCACCCCCGCCTACCCTTGGTGTGTGTGAAAGCCTCTGTGTTTGTGTATGTGTGTGTAGGTCAGTTGGTTGTGGATGTGGGTATGTTCGTTTTCATGCTTTTTATTTAATTTAAGTTATGATCCCCCCCCCCCTCCCCGCCTCCCAAACCCATATCAGGGACCAACGAGGGAAGCTTTTGTACTACGGAAACCCATAATTTCCTCTTTTTTGAAAAAATCAAAGTAAACACATGTCAGAAATGTGCTAGCTATGTGATACTATTCTATTATAAGCACTCGCAGGTAGTCATTGCAATGTTTAGTTTGTGCATAAATTATGCTATTATTCTGCTAATTTCTACCTTTGATGATGTCACAGGGGGAATCTTGAGTTAGGATATTAGGAGGTGGGGCTTATCAGTGCTGAGAAAAAATATAGAAAAATTATTTTAAAATATAGGACACATATTTCCATTGAACAGTTAGTCATTTTGTTATATACATATTCAGTTGCATCAATAGAAGTCAACATACATTTTGATGACAGGGGCCCTTTAAGGCTATTACCTCGAGATGTCTAAAAGCAAAGGAATCTTGTACTGTAGCAATTAAATGTTATAGAGCTTTTTCGAAGACACAGACTCGAAAGAAAACACTGTTTTGTTAATGATAAAGTTAAAGGGTTACGAAATTAGAAAAATAAGTTCCCACTAGTCGATGTCAAATTATCCACTAAAACGAATTTCACATTCGGTTGCTGCAATAAAATCTCATTTTGACGAAAATTTGAAAAAAAAAACGCACGCCTCCAGTGACGTATGACAAGTCAACATTGGATGGAATGCACTTTGAATCTATTAGTTGTTGCTACTCAGACAAAACTCGGACAAGCTTTGGGTTCCCATTGTTAACGTATTGTTTGAATGGCGTGAATAAAATTATTTCATTTACACCGCCTTTCCGTTTATAAGGAGTATGCATGCTTCCGAGTGGTCTGTCAGTGGTGTTGGGGTCTGTGGTCCTGTAGTATGCATTCTTCCGAGTGGTCTGTCAGTGGTGTTAAGGTCTCTCAGTGGTCCATGCCCTGTCTGGGTCTTCCTGTGGCTTTTAGGTGGTCGGTCTGTGGTCCCAGGTTGTGGGTTAGGTTGGTTTGTGTCGAGAGGTCATTGAAGTATATTTCCCAGGCTGGCATTGCATGTGGATATGAGATGTTCTTGTACTGAAGGGAGAAATGTGATTAAGGAGCATGGCTTCTTCCCTGTAATTTGATCAGTTTGTAGAAGAGGGGGGAGTCTGTGGAGTTAAGGTTTTCTAATTCAGTTGTAGTTTTAATGTGGCAGATTGCTCTGTTTTGTCTTAGTGTTCTTCTGAATGCCTTTCTTGAAAATTTGTACGTTATCCAGGGGGGATTTTGGCCTTTGTGTTTAACTCCATGTTTCCAGGTTTTCCAGGAGTCTTGTGCAGTAGAGTAGGAGTGTGACACTGCTTGGGGCCATTCCTTTTTTCATTTTTTTTTTGCTGCCGGTGATGTATTTGTGGGGGAGGGTTAGAGACCTCTGTGCGAGATTAAAGCTAAACTCTCGCAATAGGAAGTCAATGGCAGGTATGTCGTGGGACAGGGATCCCATGGACTGGAAAATAGAGGTTGCATAGTCTTGAAGTAGGTAGGTGTACAATTGTTTGATGGTAGATTTTTGTAATTTCCAGTCAATCCGAAGACGTTGTAGGTGCTGGTGGTGGGATGGGTTGCGGTTCCTGTATTCCTGTGTTTGGGAGGTGGAGATCTTTGGGGTATCAAAGAGAAGATCAGTATAAGGACAGAACGGTGGTCAGAGGTATTCAGTGGGTGTTCTTCAAGGATAGTAACTTGGGAGAACATGTTGACCGTTCTAGTTGGCACAAGGAACCCATCAATAATTGATGATTTTGAGCCATTGTCTGACATGTATATTGGCTGCGGCTACAATGCAGAGCGGTGAGGCTGAAAGATTTTCACGTTGTACAAAGTCCTTCAGAATGATGGCTGTCTTTTTCCTGATAGGAGTATTAACTAAGTCGGCGTTGAAGTCGCCGGCTATGATATTAATGACGGGGTTGTGGGTGGCAAGGATATGGCCCATACTTGAGATGCATTCTTGATATTCATATACTCAGTGCTAGTGGTAATGCATTGGAGGTAGCAATTGATTAAAAGGATATCGTCGGGTAGTTTTGCCACAAGGAGCCTTGGGGAGTTGCACGGGATTTCCGTTATAGCGGCAGTGACGCCTTTACGGGCCTTTTCGTTGGTGTTCTAGTGTGCTTGTAGTTTCCTGAATGTGGCGTTCTCTTGGGATTTTGAATTCCGTGGGATGAAAGGGGTAGGAGTTCACGGGACACTTCGGGATGTTGTCGTGCTGCAAAGCATGTGGCGCTACACTTAATTGCGACGAGGTTTTCCAGTAGTTATTTGGATATGGCTATGGGTTGGGGATCTCTTTGTGCTGGAGTGTGGCTTTTGATATGTTTGTTGTTCCCTGGTTGGCTAACCTTGGTAGGGAGAGGATTTTGGCATTTGGTTCTGTGTTACGTTAGTTCTACTGTGGGAAGAACCTTCCGGTTCTTTCGGCCCTAGGTGCCTGGTGGGACGGGGTGTTGGTGGTTGGGGTCATCTAGCATATAGTACGTGTAGCATGGAAAAGCGGTTGTAGGTAAATGCTCCTTCTTTAGTCGGGTGCATCGGTTTTCTCTTTGTCCACTTGTCCTGTTTTCCTAGTTGGTACTTCTGCGTGTGGGGGCGAATGCTAGTTGCAGATGACTAGTGCCAATCCCTCGTTGGAGGCAAAGGGCGAGGAGAGCATCATTAGAGATCAGTAAATTGGTGATGTCCTGCTCGGTGTCACCGAGCTTGGTTTTGAGAGTTGCTATCTCTGCCTCTTTGGTTTCTATTAAGCAAATAATCAGCGTTGGTGAGGGTGATGGGACGAACTATCACTTCCGAGGCGATCTGGATGTAGCTATCTTTCCGAAGCGCAGCTGAGGAAAGATAGCGTATACATTCAGATCGCCGAGGAAGTGATAGCTCATCCCATTGCTTGAAACCAAAAGTTGATTATTTGCTTTATATTCCACATCTGAAACCAACTATCTATACCAAAAATGACAATTTGACGTAAAAAGGTCATGTTTACTTATCTCCATAACCCCGAGCTGCTGCCATGGGGAACACGCGTTAGGACGCGCATTAGGACGCGCGTTAGGACGCGTTAGATGTCAAGTGATAGTCCGAGTGTAACGCACTTTTATTTCGCGCGTACTAAAAATACTAATCACGCATTAGGACTGTGAGGAGTGAAGAGATCAGCGAAACCAAAAAGTACTATCACCTAGAGTGTAACGAACTTTTATTCCCAGGTGATCTGATAGGAAAACCTACGCCTCATCACGTGATCAACTCTTGACCAATCATATAGCAACATTCTTAGTATGTGGAATATAATACCTTCTAATGACGCTCCGTGAAGTTTCTGTGATCTCCTTTTTTCATGCTGTAGTCGAACGACGAGGTTTTCATGCTCAATCTGAATGATGTTGTAATTTCTTTTCTTGGTATCGAGGTTCTCTTTGATTTCCTTCAGTTGTTTTTGTAGGTATTTCGCAGGAGCATGGTCTATCCCCCTCTTTTCTCCCTACTCCTCTCTATCACTCTCTTTGTTTAAGCAGTACTCTTATATATTTGGATTTGATTATTTTCTACATCTTTTATTACCACAACAATCATAGCGATTTTTTTTTTTATAATTTAACACTTAATATATGGTTTAGCTGTAAATTTGAAGAGAAAACAGGTGTATATTAATTTTGTTGTTGTTGTTGTTGTTTCTTCTCCATGTTAGTCCATTTCCATTATGTTATGTTAAAGAAAAATGAATCTAATCATGGATGACGATAATTTCTTTTTGTTTTGTCCGTTTGTCTGTTGCTAGTAAATAAAAATCTCAGTCAAGCGAAATTTATAGGTTTTGCACACGTACTATATATTACCTAATTTCTATTTATTTTGGGGTCCAACATACACAAGCCCTGCTTCTTTTTAGACCCCTCCACAAAAAAATATTTCTATAAATTAATTGTTTATTATTTCTTGTTTTGTTATGATTGTATTTATGTTGTTGAATGTTGGAATGATCTGTACTTGTGCAGTCCATTCCACTGGCAATCTCTTTGCATGCGGTGCAGTTAAAGGACTGTCCTGCCTCTTCTAGCTCTGTTGGGGGGTATGCATACACGTATCATGGTACAGTACCATAATCCACAAGTTTGGCATTCAAGTGAGTCATATATAGTTTAAGATCCCGCTATACCTGAATGCTACATGCAAGCAAAGTCAATATCATCAAAAGCAAGTGTTTTATAACACGTTTGTGTTTCATAACAGCAAGAAGAAAACTTGCTACACCTCGCTAAATCTCTGTTCAAACACAATCAAAGTCTAAGATCCCGCTTTTTCTGAATGTTACATGCAAGCAAAGTCGATGATAATCAAAATCAAATGTTTTATAACACTTTTGTGTTTCATAAAAGTAAGAACAAGACTCGCTTCTTCTCACTAAATCTCTGTTCAAACACGATCAAAGTGAGATCTCGCTAAGTCTTGAATGTTACATTACATGGAAGAGAAATAAATGCTATCAAAAGCTAGTGTTTTATAACACTTTTGTGTTTCATAACAATAAGAACAAGACTCGCTAAATATAAGATGGCGCTATTCCTGAAAAGCCAAGACAATATCGAGCGTTTTATTAAAACAGCAAGAACACACATTGATTTTTCTTGTACAGTATGGGGAAGCTGTGCCCAAACAAATATTTCACGTATCCAACGATTGCAAAACAAATACGCTCGAATGGTTCTTGGCATGGATTTATTCACTTCGGCAAGTTTTCTATTAAGCACTTTAAATTGGCAGTCAGTTAAGCAAAGAATCCGGTATCAACAAACGGTACTTGTATTCAAAATTCTCCATGGGCAAGCGCCCCCTTACTTAAATACCTTAATACAACGCAGAGATGTTAACTATACAACCCGTTACGCAACTCGCAGCCCGTTATTTGTTCCCACACCTAGAACTGAATACATGAAAAGATCAATCTGCTATTGTGGTAGTAAACTCTTTAACAGCCTCCCAATCACTGTTCACTGTTGTAATACTCTCACAAAATTTAAATCAGATGTGCGTCGTATAAGCTACACCTGGGCACTGCGTTAGGCCGGGGGGGGGGGGGTCACTCACTCACTTACACATTTGTGTGACTTTTTTTTTCTTTTCCTTCTTCAAATGTGTTTTTGTGTTAGTCTTTGTTATTGTTATCTTTGATCTTTGTATTCATTGTATTTGAATGTTACATATTTTGTTATGTTTACGTGATTTGTATCACAGGGCTCCTTTGGAAAGCAGTCCTCGAGACTGAAAGGACTACCCTGTCTAAATAAAACGTGAAATAAATAAATAAATAAATAAGAACAAGACTCGCTACATTTCTCGAAATATCTGTTCAAACGCAAGAACAAGACTCGCTACATCTCGCTAAATCTCTGTTCAAACTCGTTGAAAATATAAGATGGCGCTATTCCTGAATAGGCAAGACAATATCAAGCGTTTTATTACAACAGCAAAAACAAGACTTGCTACATTTCGCTAAATGTCTATTCAAACGCACTTAAAGCTTAAGATGTCGCAAAGTTAGTGTTGTGAAAAAAACAAGCGTTTTATAACTTTTTGAGTTTAATAACAGTAAGAACATGACTCGCTACATCTCGCTAAATCTCTGTTTAAACACGATCACAGCAAGATTGCGCGGAGTTTTGAATGTTACATTACATGGAAGAGAAGTCAATGTAATCAAAATCAAGCCTTCGTAAAAAAAAAAAAAAAAAAAAAAAAAAGGAAAAATCTTGTGTTTCATAATAGCAAGAACAAGACTCGCTTTATGTTGGGGGGGGGGGGAATATTTTTTTTTAAAGAATGATTTCTGACAATACCAGGCACTTTTGGAGAATGATACTGATCATCATATAAGTGTAGATGTGTGAGAGAAAATGTTGACCTCCATTATTTTGTTGCTGTAGAAACACTCTTAAGTGGTTTTGTTCAGCCTTTGTCATTTTGTTCAACCTATGTGTACAATAATGATTGCTTTATTTATGCCAAGTTTTCTTTCAAAACTCATCTCATCTCAATGAGGATAATCTCATTTTGAATGAACAAGTTTACAAGCAAATGGATGGTTTGCTTGTCAACACACTCATTTTATCATGCAAACTTCAACAATTACCCGGCAGCAATATTCTATACAGTCATTACTATGAGGTAATATGAGTTTTATCCAAGTTTATCTTTATTTTTTTAAATGTAGATTGAAAACCATAATGGGCTATATTTATAAGAAGATGATTGAGTCCGTGCATATGAATACATTATTTATATGATTGTTTTTAAATGTGCAAATTAGTTGATATAAAGTATATATTTTGATTATTTATTCATGATTGCATATTATATCTGTGAAATAAATTTTGCATTTGAAGTCATTCATTTGAAGCGACTAGCAATCTTCTTCACAGTCATTACTGTACTGTGTGGTACATGTGATATAAGTTTTATCCAAGTTAGTATTTTGTGAAATGTAGACTGAAAAACATATTGTGCTATATTTACAAGAAGATGATTGAGTCCTTACACATGAATAACTATTTTTAAATGTGCAATAAAATAGTAGTCGATGATAGAGTTTGTGCACACGTCCAGTATGTGTGGTAACAATCAAAAACAGATGTTTACATGATATATATGTAACTGTATGGATCCAATTTGGATGTTAAATAAATGTTATAAAACTGTAATTTACTTGTTAAATCAGAGAAATTGGTTCTTCGGCACTTAGATGAGCTTTTTTTTTTTAAATGATCTTTCAGAACAGGTGTTAACAGACCACTCTTACATAAAAGAAATACTGGTACATCTCAGGAACATTATCTGGAAATTTTAACAATTTCAGGTTAATATTCCTGATCATTTTTATCCATTCCGCTTCATGCCTAGTTTCCACAATTACAACTTGTGCCATGATTGAAACTGATCGTTGTGATCAGATCTTGATGTTGTGATCTCCCATGATCTGTAATAATATGTACATGTAACTCTCCGCCATATACCTTTGCTCACATCCCGTCTGTTCAGCCATCAGCTATGAATGGCCAAGCATTCATAACGGATTGCATGACAGTGGGAACTAGGCATGAAACTGGACACTTTCATATTAAATGGGACGTGCCATTTTTATCAATGTTTTATTTCCACATTGTCAACTCATATTCAGAAGCTGATTCATAATTGGCAAGATTTTGGTTTTGCACGCTTCGTGTTACATATATATATATATATATATATGTGCAACACGAACCGTGCAAAAACAAAATCTTGCCAATCTTGCCAATATAAATATAAACAAATTGAAAAAGAAAAATTATTAGAATTTTCGGTCATAGACCTTCACCTTTATTTTTTCTTGATAAAGGTCTATGACCGAAAGTTCCATTCAGTTGTTTGTCTTCACCTAGAAATCAGCGCCATCGCAACCTATATTCTTCTTATGTAGTGTATATATTCTATTTATAATTTGTAACCTTGGATGATGTTCTCCATACATGTACTATGATGCACATTTTACTACCAGTATTCGTTTCCAGCTGTAACTAATGTGATTTAAGATATTTGAATTAATCATTTTTGTTATGATATAATCTTTTCCGAACTTTTGTCAAATTTAACTTGGCATTTATGTGAAATGGAAAATGCAGTAAAGAATGAATGTTGAAATGATAGAGTGCCTGTAGTTCTTGGATCCTTTGACCATTTGTAAGTACACTGTAGTAGGAAATTCTAACATCTCATTGCACTCTTTTACTTTTACATACAAATAAAATACATATAAAATTGTCATGTAGGTATTAAAGATTTGACATACTCTACATTGAGTTAAGTGACTGTGTTTGTGACAGGAAAATAACAGCAGAGTAAAAAGAGGGGCAGAGAATAATAAAAATATATGAGAGTGTCTCTTTACCTGTAATATTCTAATTTATCTCTGTAAAAGTGGAATGTATTAAGAATTACTGACATTACTCAATATGATAATTTAATAACTTATATAATGAACTGGCAAAAAATACATATTGTAATCCATATCAACACAACAAAAAAAGTAACACATTTTCTCTCAACCGCAAAAACTTTTAATTAGGTTATAGACAAAATAATTTGGCAGGGGCGTTGCTTCATTTATTGGCTAACGTTTATGTGACTTTTCAAAAGTCACAAGGGTGATTGTTTATGCCGTTGAACAGTACATTTTGGCATTTTTGGTGCGATTTTTAAAGTGTATTCAGTCAACCATGACACGAACATGACTTCTTATGTTCACAAACAGGTCGTGATACATCTTTGTCAAAATATCCAGAGTTTTATTTATTACAGAAATAAAAGGTGTTTAAAAGTTTCAAACTCAAGAAGGATGAGTATTTTTTAAACGGTGCTCACTCAACCAGAACAATTGGTTAAGTGTCGGGATAGGTGTTAGTGCATCGAGAGATGGATGATAAACAATGAAAGGACATAACTCACCAGAAATGGAATTCATTAAAAATTCATGACAAAATCCCAAAATTGCTCTTGTGACTTTTGAAAAGTGACATTTTAAGATTTGCCCACTCATGCATGACTTTGACACTTAATATTATTTTCACACACAAGTTAGCCAATAACATTACGAACACCTCTGCTGATTTTTTTGTCCAAAATTTCTTGGTTGAAAAGTTATGCTGTTCTGAAAAAGGGGGAGTTACTTTTTTTGTTGTGTGTATATTGAAAACTTGGCTGTAGATTAATGACGATAATTACAAACAACTCAGACCCGAGTAGGGACGAAAAACCCAGTGTTTTTCTTGATTTTTTATCCTGGGAAAATCCCCCTACGGCCCACATTCTGCATGCACGACATGTTTTATTATGCAGTAGATTGGGCAACCAAGCCCATACGCTCCCGGATCGGATAGTTAAAGACCCTCTAAAAAACTAAGCTGATATGACGGTCTTTTAACACACAAGAATGGAGGTAATATATTGTGGAGTAACTTAAATACTAGCACAATTGCTTGATTCTTCCACCTGTTTTCAACACGTTTTACAATTAACCTGGTATAAATTGCTGAAGTACTATACATACTGTCGACCATTAAAACGGTTCGAAGAGCTTATTTTGCATTACACTGATATGCATAATTTGGGTTTTCCCTGTAGTTCTCCAATTATAAGATCGGTAATCAAAATGTGGTTGAATGAGACATCTACATAATGAAAGAGCAGTACTTTGACAAATGAATGGCCGTATTCTTTTTAAGCAGTGTAATCCAGAGGTCAGTTTATTTTTTATATGTTCAATCTGTTCATTTTATGTCATATTTTCATTTAAGATTACGCCCAGATATTTACACTTTCTTACAGCATGCTTGACAGGAGAATTGTTAATGTTAATGACTGTTTTCAAAAGATTGTCTTTTACGACTTGATGCCATAATCGTATATTCACACTTACCACAATGAAATATAATTAATGATGTAACTTTGTTTAACTTTGACCGTAGAGTAAAGCACAATGTAACTTTGACTGTAGGGTAAAGCACAGTGTAACTTTCATTTATTTAATTACTCAATTTTATTTCAACAGGTAGCCCTTTCAGTTAAAAAGAATGCTCTGTACCAAGGGGCCCTGCACAATAAAAATCACATAACATATCAAAAATATAGGTACAATAACAAATAGCCATAATACATATAAACAATATAAATACAATAACAAAATCATAATACATAGACACAATATAAACATAATAACAAAATTATCAAACATTCAGACCTAATAAGTGTTAAAGAGGTAGATATAAAGGTAGAGGAGCAAAAACAATATCACCATCTCATATCGATGACATCGGGAATATAAACAGAATTCTGTAATTGTGGTATATTGAATATGTAAATAGATTGCATTAAGAGTAATCAAAGGACAAAAAACTTTGACTGTAGAGTAAAGCACAGTGTAACTTTGACCGTAGAGTAAGCACAGTGTAACTTTGACCGTATAGTAAAGCACAGTGTAACTTTGACTGTAAAGCACAGTGTAACTTTGACTGTAAAGCACAGTGTAACTTTGACTGTAGAGTAAAGCACAGTGTAACTTTGACTGTAGAGTAAAGCACAGTGTAACTTTGACTGTAGTGTAAAGCACAGTGTAACTTTGACTGTAGTGTAAAGCACAGTGTAACTTTGACTGTAGAGTAAAGCACAGTGTAACTTTGACTGTAGAGTAAAGCACAGTGTAACTTTGACTGTAGAGTAAAGCACAGTGTAACTTTGACTGTAGAGTAAAGCACAGTGTAACTTTGACTGTAGAGTAAAGCACAGTGTGACTTTGACTGTAGAGTAAAGCACAGTGTAACTTTGACTGTAGAGTAAAGCACAGTGTAACTTTGACTGTAGAGTAAAGCACAGTGTAACTTTGACTGTAGAGTAAAGCACAGTGTAACTTTGACTGTAGAGTAAAGCACAGTGTAACTTTGACTGTAGAGTAAAGCACAGTGTAACTTTGACTGTACAGTAAAGCACAGTGTAACTTTCACTGTAGAGTAAAGCACAGTGTAACTTTGACTGTAGAGTAAAGCACAGTGTAACTTTGACTGTAGAGTAAAGCACAGTGTAACTTTGACTGTAGAGTAAAGCACAGTGTAACTTTGACTGTAGAGTAAAGCACAGTGTAACTTTGACTGTAGAGTAAAGCACAGTGTTACTTTGACTGTACAGTAAAGCACAGTGTGACTGTAGAGTAAGTTAGCAGAGTGTAACTTTGACTATAGAGTAAAGCACAGTGTAACTTTGACTGTAGAGTAAAGCACAGTGTAACTTTGACTATAGAGTAAAGCACAGTGTAACTTTGACTGTAGAGTAAAGCACAGTGTAACTTTGACTGAAGAGTAAAGAACAGTGTTACTTTGACTGTAGATTAAAGCACAGTGTAACTTTGACTGTAGAGTAAAGCACAGTGTAACTTTGACTGTAGAGTAAAGCACAATGTAACTTTGACTGTAGAGTAAATCACAGTGTAACTTTGACTGTAGAGTAAAGGACAGTGTAACTTTTATTTATTCAATTATTTATTTCTTTACTCAGTTTTATTTCAACATGTAGCCCTTTCAGTTAAAAAGAATGCTCTACCAAAGGGCCCTGCACAATAAAAATCACACTACACATAATCAATATAGGTACAATAAGAAATAGCCATAATACATACACTACAGCTCAAAGGAATTGGCATAGGGAAAGGGAAAGGGAATTAAGAAAGGGCAGGAGCCACAGTTTTAATCCGTGGTATATTTTGTCCAGTTCAGCATGAAACATGATGCATTGGCCTAAAAAGCATTGTGTTTCATGCTGAACTGGACAAAATATACCATAGTTTAAAACTGCAGCTACTTCCTTTTCTTTCCTTTCCCTTTCCCTATGCCAAATCCTTTGAGCTGCAGTGTAGAAACAAGATAAATACAATAACAAATAGTCATTATAAATAGAAACAAGATAAATGCAATAACAAATAGTAATAATACATACAAGATAAATGCAATAACAAAATAGTCATAATACATAGAAACAAGACAAATACAATAATAAACATAATACATAGAACCAAAATAAATACAATAACAAAAAGTCATAATATAAAGAAACAATATAAATACAATAACAAAATTGTCAAACATTCAGACCTAATAAGCGTTAAAATGGTAGATAAGAATGAAAGAGGGGAGCGATTTCCGCCCTTGAGCTGATGTGACGGTCTTTTCATACACAAGAAAGGAGGTAATAGATTGTGGAATGTGGAGTAACTTAAATACCAGCAAATTTTGCTTGATTCTTCTACCTGTTTTCAACACATTCTACATTTAATCTGGCATAAAGTGCAGTGCTGGTGCAGTGGATTAGGCTGGGTTGACAAAAGAGGGTGTTATGGCATGGTTATTAGGTATTTAGTTATTAGATATGAAGTTATTAGTTAGTTTTTAGTTATTATTGATTATTAGTTATTAGGTTATTAGGTATTGGGTATTCATTTAGCTTTTAAGGTATTTAGGTATTTTGGTATTTAACCTTAACCCTTACGTATTACGTGTTAGGTTATTAGGTATTTATTTAGGTATTAAGGTATTTGGTATTTAGGTATTTATTTAGGTATTTAGGCATTTAACCCCAACCCTTCGGTATTAGATTATTAGGTATTAGGTTATTAGGTTATTAAGTAGTAGGTATTAGGTTATTAGGTATTAAGTATTAGTTAACTATGTACCAGATTAAGCTGAGAGGATGGGGTTGAGAATGGTGTTAGATGGAAGGTTACTGGGAGTGGTGCTTCAGGGGACCCTAAAGAAGATACATTGAAAAGACAACAACTATACCAATGTGAGCTGTTCTGCAGAACAAAGTAAAGGGAAAATAAAACAAATGTTCTAGCCACTCATGGTGGTTGACAATGAAGGAGAACAAAACAACAACACATGCTGAAGCCAGTAGTACAAAATTATACCCTTCAAACTCAAACGCCTTTTTCGCAATATAACGTCATAACTAGAGGATATTAACACTTGATTCATACCTGTCCTGCTCTCTACACAGAAGACTGTGAACATTGCTATTCCAGCATCTGCTGATCCAGGCAAACAGTACAGGTACTCATTTATGTTCACAGTCTAGAGTACTGGCCTAGCTACCACCATGCCTGTCGTATCCTGCCCAATCCCAGGCTGTGACTACACTACGCCAGAGCTTGATGCCTCTATTGTCGCTGCCCTACTCACAACCCACTGCACAATTCACGCCTCTGGGACAGGGCCAGCTGCCAAGATAGAGAAAGTCAAGAGGCCTACCATAGCTGCAGCTGGTACTAGTGAAGACTGGGCTTACTTCACCTCCCGATGGTCAGATTATGTGGAGGCCACAAGGGTCTCTGGCAAGGACAGGGTCATGCAACTCCTTGAATGCTGCGAGGAGCCCCTTCGCAAGGACCTTACAAGATCCTCTGGTGGCAGCCTCACCGTCAAGTCTGAAAAGGAGGTGCTCGCAGCCATCAAGAGACTCGCTGTACGTGAGGAAAACACCATGGTTGCTCGTGTGACACTGCATAACATGCGTCAGGATCGGGAAGAGACAATTCGCAGCTTCGGAGCCCGCTTACGAGGTCAAGCCGGCATCTGTAAATTTGTCATCAAGTGCCCAGGCTGCTCCATCGATGTCAACTACACTGATGAGATACTGCGGGATGCCCTGACCAGGGGAATTGCTGACCCCGAGATCCAGCTCGACCTTTTGGGAGACAAGAACCAGACCATGGATCTAGAAGATGTCTTCCAGTTCATCGAGGCAAAGGAAGCCGGGAAGCGTTCCGCATCTTCTCTCCTTGACTCTCATGCCGTGAACTCTGCCAGCAGCTCATACCGGAGGACCAAGCAAACTCACCTCAAGGAGAGCCAAGACTTGTGTGACTACTGTGGAAAAAAGGGACATGGTCGGGGTGCCCCTGCTCGCATCCGTAAGACACAGTGGACACAAATGCAGGCACTGTGACAGGCTCCACCACATGGAGAATGTATGTCGCAGTAGGGACAATCCACGACGTCCCCCTCCAGCAAAACCAGAGGGACTTGAGAATGCAGCCTTTGACTCCTTTTGTTCTGTCCATGGCTACGATCGCTCATGTGGTGGCCACGGCATTCCCCTTGATCATCATGTATATGATAGCCTTAACCAGGCATGGATCAGAAGGAAATCTTCCCCGCAACCCTTCATAGATGTCACTGCTCAGGTTGTTCCTGATGACTATGAAGCTCTTGGGTTTCGCCTCTCCTCCCCCACGATGCCTCACTCTACCCCTGCTATGGCTGACACTGGGTGCCAGAGCTGCTTAGCCGGCATGAAGATCGTTCGACGTCTTGGATTACGTCAACAGGACCTCATCCCTGTCAGCATGAAAATGCGCACTGCCACGAAGGGGGGTGTCAGGATTCTTGGGGCCGTTCCACTGTGTTTGTCTGGCAGGGCTCCCTCAGGTCATACAGTCAGGACGAAACAGCTGACTTACGTCACCAACAGCTCTGATCAGCTCTTCCTCAGCCGGGAAGCGTGCGTTGGCTTGGGAATCATCTCGGACAGTTTTCCACAACTGGGTGTGACACAGGAGCGGCCCCTGATGGATACGACTGCAGCCCTTGAGGGGACCCCTGCTGGGAAAACCTGCCAATGCCCCAAGCGCCAAAGGCCACCGCCACCCCCTACCTCACTGCCTTTCCCAGCGACTGAGGAAAATCGTGAAAAACTCCAGCGATACCTCCTGGACTATTACAAGAGCAGCACATTCAACACTTGTGAACACCAGCCCCTGCCCCTGATGGATGGCCCTCCTATGAAACTGATGGTGGATCCAGATGCAGAGCCTATCGCACATCACACCCCTGTGCCTGTCCCACTCCACTGGCGGGATGCTGTCAAGGCCGGGTTGGATCACGATGTTCAGCTGGGCGTGCTTGAACCTGTCCCAGTTGGGGAGCCTGTAACCTGGTGCCACAGGATGGTCGTGTGTGCTAAGAAGACTGGCGAGCCAAGAAGGACTGTTGACTTCCAGGCCCTAAATGCACATGCCACCCGTGAGACACACCACACCCAATCTCCTTTCCTTCAAGCTCGGTCGGTTCCACATGGCAAGAAGAAGACTGTCTGTGATGCTTGGAACGGCTATCACAGTGTACCCATCTGCCAGGAAGACCGCCATCTCACAACTTTCATAACGCCCTGGGGACGATACCGCTACAAGACCGCCCCGCAGGGGTACATTGCCTCTGGCGATGGCTACACCAGGCGATATGATGAGATTGTGTCGGCCATCCCGTGCAAGACAAAATGTGTTGATGACGTCTTACTTTGGGCTGACACGTTAGCTGACAGCTTCTTCCAAGCTATCCAGTGGCTGGATGTCTGCGGCCGGAACGGGATCGTTCTCAACCCTAGCAAATTCACATTCGGTGCAGACGTCGTTGAATTTGCAGGCTTCGAAATCACTACTGACAGTGTCCGGCCATGCCGGAAATACCTGCAGGCGATCCTCGACTTCCCGACACCCACTACCATCACTGATGTGCGATCATGGTTCGGGCTCGTCAACCAGGTGTCATATGCCTTCAGCATGACAGAGAAGATGCTACCGTTTCGTCAGCTCCTGAAGCCTAGTACGCCATTCGTGTGGACCAACGCCCTCCAGCTTGCCTTTGAAGAGTCCAAGGCCTTCATCGCCAGCGAGATTGAAGATGGCGTACGGATCTTTGACCCCACCAAGCCTACCTGCCTGGCTACGGACTGGTCCAAGGATGGTATTGGTTTTTGGCTTTTACAGAAACATTGCGATTGCAGTGGCACTACCCCTTTCTGCTGTGTCTCTGGTTGGAAAATAACTCTTGTAGGCAGTCGATTTACTCATGCTGCTGAATCTCGCTATGCCCCAGTAGAAGGCGAGGCGCTTGCAGTTGCAGACGCCCTTGACAAGGCACGATACTTCGTCTTGGGGTGCGAGGATCTCATCGTTGCCGTCGACCACAAGCCACTACTCAAGATCTTTGGTGATAGGGCCTTGGAGGGAATCCCTAATCCCCGCTTGCGGAATCTTAAGGAGAAGACATTGCGATACAAGTTCAAGATGGTCCATGTCCCAGGCATCCGTCACCGTGCTACAGACTGCCTCTCTCGTCACCCAACAGGTGAGCCTGAGAAGTTACACCTCCCGGATGACGTAGCGGTGGTCGATATGGTACCACCATCGCTCCTCCACTCACCAACCCTCATGGGGGGCCTTCGAACCTTAGACCCGTCCACGGATGCTGTTGACGTCTGCACACTCTCAACTGCCATGTGTGCTCTGGACTCTATTCACCTCAAGTCAGTTACATGGGACCGAGTACGTTCCGCCACCGCAAGTGATGACACCACGCAGGCACTCCTTGACCTTATTGCGTCTGGCCTGCCTGATCATCGCCATGCGTTTCCCCAACCTCTTCGTGAATATTCCCAGTTTCGAGATGGACTCTCTTCAGTTGATGGAGTTATCCTGTACAATGATCGTGTGCTTATTCCTCCTTCACTCAGGGATGAAGTCTTGAGCCACCTTCATGCTGCCCACCAGGGGATTACGTCAATGACCGCTCGTGCTGAAGCATCTGTCTTCTGGCCTGGCATCACTCCGGCGATTGCTGCTCTACGTGCGGGATGCACTCAGTGTAACCGTATAGCACCCTCCAATCCCAGTGCGCCACCAGTTCCACTGCTCTCGCCAGTCTACCCCTTCCAGTGTATCTGCGCGGACTACTTTCATTACAAGGGATGCAACTATTTGGTCATAGTGGACAGGTACTCGAACTGGCCAATCGTTGAACGGTCTGCGAATGGGGCGGATGGCCTAATCACGTGCCTACGTCGCATCTTTGCCACTTTCGGCATTCCTGATGAGCTGACCTCTGATGGTGGCCCTGAATTCACGGCAGTAGCTACACGCATTTTCCTCGCCAACTGGGGTATCCATCATCGCCTAGCCTCTGTTGCCTTTCCCCACAGCAACTGTCGAGCTGAGGTTGCTGTGAAGACCATTAAACGACTCATTATGGACAACACTAGCGCTACTGGATCCCTGGATACAGACAACTTTCAGCGGGCCATACTTCAGTATCGCAATACCCCAGACAGGGACACGAAGCTCTCTCCAGCCATGTGCGTCTTTGGCCACCCGATCCAGGATTTCATCCCAATTGCCCCTGGCAAATACAAGCCACACAACACCTGGTGTGAAACCTTGCAGGCAAGAGAAGAGGCCCTTCGCAACCGTCACATGAAGGGGGCGGAACGCTGGTCGGAGCACACCAAACGGCTTCCACCTCTTGTTGTCGGCAATCATGTCCGCATCCAGAACCAAACCGGGCCACATCCTCTGAAATGGGACAAGACCGGCATCGTCATTGAAGTACGGCAATATGACCAATACATGGTCCGTGTAGATGGCTCCGGCCGGGTGACGCTGCGGAACAGGAAGTTTCTGAGACAATACACCCCTGTCCATCGGCCCTTGCCGCCGAAGACGATGGAGGATGATGTTCGTGCCTCAAGTCGACCAGTGTACCCTTACTCTCCCAAGCATCCCACTACCATGCCTGGAGGCCCACCATCACCCCCTTCACGTCCCGTTGAACCTACCAGACAGCGGCCCGAGCCCATTGCTGATGCCTTCCTACCACCGGTGGTTGATATCGCTGATGACTCCCGCATATCGCCACCTTTTGTTGATACCCCGTCAACCGCGGTGGGTCGTGCTACTCCTGCTGTGGTTCCCTCTGCCGCTGCACCTTCAGCAGCTGCTCCTCCACCCCTTCCTCCTCCTCCTGAGGACAGCGTCATCGCTCCTGCTGCCGACCCAGCCCCTCCACCTAGGCGTTCTCTTCGTCGGGCCGGCAGACCTGCATGGCACTCAGATTATGACATGTCGCCCTAAGTTACGGACGACATTTTCCTTGTGTTCTTGTTTTGGAGTTCCTGTTCGACGAGTTTTAGTGTTTTACAACGTTGCCTGTTATTTGGATATTGGACGTTTTCCTCGAGTTACCCGTTCTTTGGATATTTGACCTTTTTTTTTTGGACACAACTTTCATCTTCGACACGCTTCATTGCTTCTCACCGTGCCAAAGACTTGGGGGGAGATAGAGGATATTAACACTTGATTCATACCTGTCCTGCTCTCTACACAGAAGACTGTGAACATTGCTATTCCAGCGTCTGCTGATCCAGGCAAACAGTACAGGTACTCATTTAATAACACTTTATGATATCATGTTGAGAGATTTGCATGAATGTAAAAATAGATAGGTCACTACATAAAAACTGAGTAGCATCACCCTGAGTACATATTCATCTTTCAACCTCTTGGCAACATCAAAAACACATTATTCATAACATTTGCAATATCTTTATGATTGACATACTCAATGTTATCAATTTATATGCAATTTATCACATTTGATTGCTTCTTGTTAGGCATCAATGTTCATAATTTCCAAATTTGGGATGGCTTACCCTTCTTTCTCATGATACTGTCAGTTACATACTTTTGTTTATGTTTAGGAATCAATGATGTGACATGATTTCTCAAGATCTTATAATCATCCCAGTCAGATTCTAACTTTGTTTTTTGAGCATTCACTTTACATTTATTTCTAACTTCCATAAGTGCCCATATTTCATCATTCATCCATGGGGCAGATATTTGTTTAACACATCTACGTTTCATTGGGGAAAATTTACAATGTATCTAATTTTTCTTTAAAAATTGTATACCATTTTAAGTATGCCCGACATACAGATCAGTTTCATTCATAATTTCATCCCAAGATTTGTTATTTATGACTTCCTTTCTGCCACGGTTTCCAAAATCAGACACGTTTTAATGCTGGCCTCCACCTCTATCCCCTCACAGCTGGCCCATCCGTTCCAACCACTATCTTATGACATACACTACAGCTCAAAGGAAATGGCATAGGGAAAGGGAAAGGGAAGAAAAGGAAGGAGCCACAGTTTTAAACCACGGTTTATTTTGTCCAGTTCAGCATGAAACATGCTTTACCTTTAGCTTAAAAAGCATCATGTTTCATGCTGAACTGGACAAAATATACCGTGGTTTAAAACTGTGGCTCCTTCCCTCAGCTGCTTGCCCTTTCCCTATGCCAATTCCTTTAATTGAGCAGGAGTGTATGTCCAGGTGTCGACAATTTCTACAGGACTAATTCTATAATTTAAAAACAATGCAATCATATTTCAGAGATTCTTGCTAGTAATCTACAATGTACATACATGAATGTGTCATTCTCTTTCACAAATAAACCAAATAGATATGACTTAATCCTACAAAATAATTTCAACAAAAAATGATCAATAGTTTTACTAACCTCTTTGCCTCCTTACACTACGATATGCTTCATCACAAGCCTTGGATGTTACAGATAAAAGCAAATTTATCCACAGCAACAGTCCACTACTTGCTGCTATGTCAGTCGACACATGGAAAAGTTAGCCAGTTGGAGCCCCCTAACCCACTTCGCGCACAAACCGGCGCGGCGACTATAATGGTGCTCGCACGTGCACACATAGTGCGTAATCTCAGCACTTTACTGGAAGAAGAAGAAGCTCAGTGTGGAGTCTACACAGCGGCGCGCGCGTTCCTGGCGCGCGCGTCCATCGTCGGCTGCAAAGAAGACTAGTTTCTTGCAGAGTCTACTTGTAGAAATTATAATACGAAAGTTAAAATATCAGCAATGGATTTTCAGAGCATTTTCACGATTGCTGGTTTCGTACTATTTATCATATTTGCAGTCCGTCTGTACATCAAAATCACGCAGAAATTTGCTCAATTGGATGGGATCTCGATGGAAGGGAAAACTGTTCTTGTCACTGGGGGAAGTTGCGGTAAGTGGGTATCAACTCGCGGAGAACTGCCCCGCGAATTCTAGGTTGAAATTCCGCTGGCGATGCTGCTCTGGTATTTAACCTGAAAAATCTAGCTGAGCTGCGCGTGGGCGTGTCGACCGAAAAATCAGTATCTGTAGTGTAGGACGTTGCATCTGCTGAGATTGCATCTGGCTCCTCTGAACGCTCGGGGGTATGTCCTAAAATGTCATTTCGATTAAAGAATGCCCCAAATTAGACGGTTATTCCTGTCTAGTGGGCGTGGGTAATGTTAGATCTAATAAGCAGGGCCAAAACATCAGTAAGAGAACATGCACCCCCCCCCCTCTCTCTCTCTCTCTCTCTCAGTCAGGTGTCGCAGGGTGCAATGCGGTGGTCCACACGATTCTCCGCCACATCTTTCTGTCATTTGCTGCCCTCACTGCCCCTGCCAGACTTGGCCCTGTTGTCTTGGTAATGTCCTTAAGCCAGGATGTAGGAGGGCGACCTCTCCTTCGTGTTCCATTTTAATACTTTGCGTGTGATCATTTGCTTATAAAATCTAGACCGCCATGACGAATAGCATGTCCGAAATAGCGTAGCTTCCGCTTCCTAATGTCTTCCCTGATTGTGAGTTCAGTTCCAATTTTGTCAAGAACCCAGATGCTGGTTCACCTTTCTGTCCATGAAATCATTGACAGCAAAAATTAAAAATAATAATCTGATCATAATACAGCATAATTAGGTGGGGGAAGTGATAACAATTACTAGGGTTAGGATTAAACTTACACTTACCGGCCGTCTGAATAATCGATGATAACGCCATCTTCAACATGAAAGAATTAACACATTGAATAAATGTCTTATGATATGCCTTATTTTTTATTTCCAAAAAAAAAAAAATACCTCGCCTCATTTTTGTATTTCTTTTACGCTTTTAACCCCCCTCCCAAAAAAAATACCTTGCCTCAGTTTTTATTTCTTTTACACTTTTAACCCCCCCCCCCCAAAAAAAAAAAAAAATAAATAAATAAATAAATAAATAAAAAAAAAAATAAAATAAAAAAATACCTCGCCCCAATTTTTACTTAACCCCCATCAAATGAATCGCCCTGTTTTATACAGGAGGCTATTAAAAAAAAAAAAAAATTTGTGGGGGGTGCATATGGAACTCTTTCCAAAACATCCATGATACTGATAGTATGGTGCATGACGTGCCTACACGATAGTAAGAGGGGCTGATAATACATACGGCTCCGCTTACAATCAATTGTATACTTTTGAAAATGGGCATATTTTGATCTGTAGGCCTACAATTATGTCAAAAAGCCGTAACCCTGAATGTTATAAATGATAAGAAAAAGCATAGTGAGTGCTAGCTACCTCAGGTAGCATACCGAAAGGTAACCATCAATCCTCCTTGATTTTGTGATGTCATATGTAGTGGAATTTGGGCATTTTTGAGGGACAAAATTTTCATGACAATTTTTTTAACAAGGCAATAATATTTTTTTTCTATTCTGTGTTATAATGATGGGGAGGACTCCAAACAAAATTGCTATCAAACTTGCAACATCAGAACATCTCTGGATTAGATGTGAGACTAATTCAAAAGTGGCGCTCCGGATGTGACATTTTCCGTTAACTATTTATGGTCTAAAGTAAAGCATCCTGGTGGTACTTTATTGATCAGACAGGGCACCATTCAAGTATATCATATAAGGTTAATAACCTCAAGATGTAGCAAAAGTGATATGAAGTTCTTCCCTAAAAAAAATTGAGAAAAAAAAACATTGGTGGCCAAAAAAAGTTTTTGTCTTGAAAGTAAATGAAATTTTTCAAAGTGTATACCAGGTTGCTACCCCCATAGCATGTTTATTCACATGATAGCAATATAGTCTCTGCCCAACATTAAAGTGCAGGAAATTAAAAAAAGCAATGTCAAATGTCAAAATGCTTGCTTTTTCAAATTTTAAACCTTAAAAACAGGAAATACTTGTGTTATTGTACATTTTAATGTTCCTAATTGTCAAAAATGTAATAAGCTATCATCTAATACGTTGGAAAAATGATGTCACGACTATTACGCTATGAAATAGAGGATGGTTAAGAAAACCCAATTTTCAACAAAAATCCTTCTTCCTCTATAGCTAGCACATCCACCAGAGTCAAACAGAGAATGATTAAGCTCTGAAACCTTTTGTTCCTTGCCATAAGGGGCCTGGAAAACTAATTTGAAATTTAGGCAGTTTTGTCCTGGTGTTGTACCATTGATTGTAAACGGAGCCATACATGTAGATGGGTATACCACCTCATTCGGAGCCTTTAATCAAAATTTCATTTTTTGACATACCCCCGGCCAGATCCAACAACCTACCGAGGCCGAATTGTCGGTCTAAGATATATGCTGGTCTTAACAATCATTATAGGTTCCGGGAATCGTTTTCCTCATCGACATCAAATTTAACATTGGAGCATTACACAAAAAATAAAATGTGGAAAACTTCACTTCAGTTGTTAAGTTTGAATAATTTCAAATCTATATAGGTCAGACAGACCTTGTAGATACATGTATCTTGTCGATGCATTCTTGTTGAAAACGTTGCTTTTTTTATGGCCACATTGTAGGTTATTAAAATCCTATGCTGTAAAAAGCATAAAACACATTTTGACTAAAATTGTACTTTAAACCCTTTATTTTACCACTTACTTACAGGTATTGGTAAAGCTACTGCTCAGCTCTTAGCAGCAAAGAAAGCCAGAGTCATCATTGCATGTCGCAACATGAAAAAAGGAGCAGATGCAAAGAATGACATCATCCGAGAGACAGGAAACTTTGATGTGACAGTGAAGCATCTTGATTTGTCGTCCCTCTCGTCAGTGCGCTCCTTTGTGGCAGAGATCAAACGAGAGGAATGCAGGCTCGATGTGCTCATCAACAATGCAGGAATACTGGGTATGGCCAATCTGCACTAATCTACACCAAAAAATTAGTCTTAGTTGTTGAGGATATGCTCCGCTGAGACTACATACCGGTTTTATGTCTGGTTCAGAGTGTAGAGAGGAGAGCTTAAAAACAAGAATGTTGAATGTTGAAACAGAGGTTTTCATGACTCAGCTTCTCGGTGCATGCTCGTGATGGGATGGGCCTCATCGCGATATCCATGTACGATCCATGGCCATACATTGCAGCTCAAAGCAATTGGCATAGGGAAAGGGAAGGGGAAGAAAGGGAAGGAGCCTCAGTTTTAAACCATGGTATATTTTGTCCAGTTCAGCATGAAACACAGTGCTGTTTAGGCTAAAGCATCATGTTTCATGTTGAACTGGACAAAATATACCACTGTTTAAAACTGAGGCTCATTCCCTTTCTTCCCTTTTCCTTTCCCTATGCAAATTCCTTTGAGCTGTAGTACGTACAAGAACCATGCGATGTGCTCACGCACAATTCGTTGTATATCATGTACATACCATGTCAATAGTAAGCAAATAACAACGTTGGTGAAGGTGATGGAACTTACTTCCAAGGCGATCTGGATGTACATTCAGATCGCCGAGGAAGTGATAGTTCATCTCATTGCTAGAAACCAAAAGCTAATTATTTGCTTTATATTCCACATCTGAAACCAAGTATCTTTACCAAAAATGACAATTTGACGTACAACCTAAACCTCTACCTAACCCTGAGCCGCTTCCACGGGGAACGTGTCCGGGTTCGGTACGGGTACTGAGAATCTAATGTTAGGCCTATAGATTTGTGATGCTTTACGCTGGCTGTTCCCTCCACTTTTCTTCTCAGGTGATCAGATTTGATTGTCCTTGCACAAAGTGCAGTGCTGCGCTTGACAAGAAAGGATAAGAAATTATGATCTTTTAAAGATTTGATTTTGTGACGTCGCATACGAGGTGCCCTCCCATATGTTGTGTACAACTTTTTTCCAAAAAAAGTTTTCTCAAAAAGATTTGCATTTGATCCAACATAAATACCTTTTTTACACACAGAATATGGAAGAGCACCTCA
Organism: Arbacia lixula; assembly: GCA_963669155.1. Taxonomy (NCBI): domain Eukaryota; kingdom Metazoa; phylum Echinodermata; class Echinoidea; order Arbacioida; family Arbaciidae; genus Arbacia; species Arbacia lixula. The sequence continues at coordinate 22,970,352 of OZ022584.1, forward strand.
CATGTGACATCACAAAATTGACATTTCAAAAGATTATAAATTCCTTATCCTTTTGATAGATTTTTGTCAATCCTTCACTAATTATGTTTCTTCCATGTTTCTGTTTTGATTGAAACCAATTTATGTTCAGGGTGAATTATCCAATACCTTGTAGTATTAATGCAAAAACTTAGCTTAGGAAAATTGTTAGAAATATTCAGGAGCATATGCTGTGCATTCTTTCCATCTCATGCACTAAATACATAAAACAATTTGTTTGCTATTTCTCAAATCTCAGATTCGTTTGCATAAGAATCACATGTGTTTTTGTCATTTGGCGTCTCAAAGTATCAAGTATAATCTTATTCCAAACTCCTCAACACAAGATACATTGATTCACCACGTTTACTTTGCTCCTTGCCATTGATTCTTCTTTTCAGCACCAGCCAAGAAAACTATGACAGAAGACGGTTTAGAGATGACGTATGCAACCAACTACTTTGGGCCATTTCTGCTGACAAATCTGTTGCTGGGTAAGTTTGATGCACACCTGGAAAATAACTCAGTTTAGCTGCTCAAATAATTGTGCATTTCTTGACATGTAAGGAATTTTACTTTATACAAAGCCTGTCATCTACTGTCTGTATAGCAGCTTATGTAGGAGTCATGCTGCTCAGTATCTGAATGGAGAAAAGCCAGTCTGCAAATATGCTGGCTCTATCAAGAACTAGTGAACAATAAAAACTTATAGCGTAAGTAAAAAGCGTAATTGTAAATATGATGTATCAATGTGTACTTTATAGCATGTCTAAACACAATGTCTTTAATTTTTGCTGTAGATCTATTGCAAAAATCTGGAGCAAGTCGCATCATCAACGTCAGCTCTGTGGTGTATGCCATGGGTCGTATTGAGCTTGATAACCTGTGCGCAGAGAAGCATTACAGCAGCTATCAGCTCTACGGACATACCAAACTTGCCATCATGCTCTTTACCAGAGAGTTGAGCAGACGGATAGATGGAACAGGTACGTGTATGGAAGGAGAGACATCGAGAAGAGAAGGAGAGAGAAGTGGTATTATCAATGTCAGCTTATGTTGAGGGAGCGAGAGACAAAGAGCGACAAAGAAGAACAGAGGCAGGCAGAGAAGAGAGTGAGAGGGAGAGAGAGACAGACTAACAGACAGGTTATAGGAGCCATTGGACTGCCATTGGACTGCCATTCTCCTGTGACCATGGGTCACATTTTTGTCTGACATCAGGATACTGGAAAAGAATTGTTTCCAAATGAACCAAATAGACCGTTTTCGTAATGTTTGCACAAGACCTTTAATTTTGCACACGGCTGCAACCTTGGACAAACAAACGCTGCCCGTCGTCTGCACCGTACCATTTTCAGATGAGGAATATAAAGCAAATAATCAACTTTTGGTTTCAGGCAATGAGATGAACTATCACTTCCTCAACGATCTGAATGTATACGCTATCTTTCCTCAGCTGCGTTTCGGAAAGATAGCTACATCCAGATCGCCTCGGAAGTGATAGCTCATCCCATCACCCTCACCAACGTTGATTATTTGTTTACTATTCCTTCACATACGTTTGCATTTATTTTTATGCCTCCGCCATGAAGTGGCCGGAGGTATTATGTTTTGGGGCTCTCCGTCCGTCTTTCCGTTCCGAATCCGTTTTGGCAATATCTTGAGGACCGTGAACCAGATTTGCTTCAAACTTGGTACATGTGTGTCTTGCATAAAACCAATGATGTGTGTAAAATTGGGGTCAAATCTGATTGAGGTCAAATTGTCGAATTGCTCTAGTTTAGAGGTTTATTTTTTGCATCTTCACGTAGCGTCAGCTATTGGAGCTGCTTGACAGTCATGCCGTCAAAAGTTTCTATTGATGTCAACGACATCACAGAATTCCCTCATAAAAAAGACGCTCTTTCAGGTAAAATAAGACTGAAAATAAAACAAAAGCCTCGGAAGACCCGCTAGATGTGAAGGCGATGGCATAGAACGCTACTTGACCGAGGTAGCAACAGTAACTATGAATGACGTCATTTTGCAGACATTACGAAAATGGTCTATTAGGGACAATTGTTGCTAATTGTGCTATTCTTGAGGCATGTAAGGTCGTTATCATTGCCACTTCTATGGTCACCAGTCATGTGTAAAGTCATTCTTAGCTTGAGAACAGTTTGGTGAAACACCCCCAGTTCTTGAAAAACCCATTGGCATTAGCTGTAGACAGTTAACATATAGCAAACCTAATCACTACTTCTTTTTCTGCATTATCTCTTTTCAACAGGGGTGACAGCGAACTGCCTCCATCCCGGCACGGTCAGGACGTCACTTCTGAGCTACAGACCAGAACTCAAGGTCATCTCCTTCATCTTTGGCTCCCTCTTCTGGAAGGTGAATACCCCACTTCAACAATAAACTATATCCATACCAACTGAACTGCCGTAGTGAAATAAAAACAGTGAACAGTGAAAGAATTACATGGGGCAAATTGAGCCCCATAGTGTAAAAACAGCCTTTGCGGAGAAATACATTTACTTCAAGGGTATAATGTGAAACATATTTCAGGGTGCTTGTTTGATGACATCATTCTTGAAAAGTAGCTCCTGTAAATTATATTTTTCTATTTTACTATAAGCATTGGTTGCTTTGCTACGCATTCTGTCTGTAAGACACGTCTATATCAACAAGAACAGCGGCAGGTTTATTTTTGTATTATTTGAGTGCAGCATTCCTTTGTTATGCCTGTGCTGTGAAGTGGCAGGAGACGTCATGTTTTTGGGTTGGCCATCTGAACATTTATCTGTCCATCCCCCAACAGTTTACGCACTGTCGTGAGAACCAATCAAGGAACTGTAGAGAGTTACTTCAAAATGTATATATGTAATTCATGAAACCAATGAACTATTTTTACAATAACTAGAAATGCAATAAACTCTCCATCAAATGTTGTACAAAAATGGATCACCACTTTCTAGCCCTTTCCTCAGAGGTCAAAGTTCATGAACGTTGCCAAAAGTCAAATATTGCTTGTACAGCCCTACTGATGATATAAAGTATACAGAAGCCAGTAATCTAATCTACCAACTAATCCTGATACCCAAATATACTACTGCAGATGAAAATAAGGTGCACAATTTTGAGGAAAAATGAAACAAAACTTGTTGTTAGAGCAAAAGCCTAATCTTTATATAATTTCTGCCAAACCTGTTTCTCTGATTGAACTCCTTTTCAAATTCCAACTATTGTTAGAGTTACGTTCTCATTGAGATGTTCATGATTACTTTCCTAGGACCCGGTAGTTGGCGCCCAAACCTCCCTCCATCTTGCTGTCTCGGACGAGGTGAGAGGCGTTACTGGTCAGTACTTTGACAACTGCCGCCCAGCTGTTCCCTCCGCTAAAGCCAGGGACGATGGGCTTGGCCGTCAGCTGTGGGACATCAGTGAGCGACTCACAGGATTGAGGAAGTAGGGTGCTGGATCATTGCAACCCTCTGTGACATCAGCGAGCGACTCACAGGATTGAGGAAGTAGGGTGCTGGATCATTACAACCGTCTATGCCCAGTGGACTCCCCTCGTGCTTTCAGGAACATTTTAAAACACCTTTGATAATAATAATAATTAGCAATTCTTAGCACCTAACATATAATGATTAACCATGTCCCTATGCGCTGCAGAGAAAGGAGTACAAGAGATGATATGCGAGATGAACTGAATTGCTTTCTTGTCTATGTGTAAGGCAATTGTAATGTTCATTCACTAAAATATCTCAAAGTAACAAATACTATATCATTTTTTATATGAATATAAAGATGATATTTGGTATGTTGGGGTTATTACACTTACATAGCATTCCTTGAAAGTTAAGAAATGTCCTTTTGTGTGAATATATGAAAAAAAATAATTATGTTTGTTTTACTAACTGATATGTCTAACAGGTTTCCAGCTGTTACAAGAACTGTTTGTCCTGTCCAATGGCCATGTGTAAGATGTTCATGAATGCTGACTGACTTGTCCATTTAGAAACTAGTACTGCAGTTGTCATTTGGGTTTCTCAAATTTGTGTGGTACTGAGTGCCACAAAGTCCCTCAAGGATGTATCCCACTATTTATACGATAATTGTAGATATCATGGATTTTTATCATGTGAATTGTTGAAATTGCATTTTTGGTTACACAGGAGAGTGTGCTTCAAACAGTGACAAAGCCTGAAGTGGTCTATTCACAATGTGTACTAGTGCCATCTTAAGTTTATTTGTGAACAGTTGTGACTGATCCACTGCAGAGGAAATTTAATGGTACCAAGTCTTTCTTAATCATCACATGACTGGAAAGGACATTCAACTACCCCTTCCTTAATTTAGATTGAGTTAAGAGGATTGGAAAGAGATTTTGAATAGACACTGAAAGTAAATCTCCAATCTGTCAGAACAGGAATCAGTACAGAATGGTAGAAATTCCAGTTATGAAAATTTCACATGGTTTTTACAGCAAACTGAAGCATTATGGTGTATGTTTGAAGTGCATAATTCTTGGCTAATATTTTCCCCTCTTTGTGAGCAGCAGTTAATCTGAAACACAGAGGATTAAAAGCTCTGCTGCAAATGGGGACTGGTGGGGCTTATCTCACCCCCCCCCCCCCCCCCCTTCCCACCTCTGTCCCCATATCGCTTGTTGCATGAGCATGTGAGACTTTCCTCAACAAGACTTTACACACCATGTCTCTAATAAATCAGTGTTAGCAGGATTGCACATTATATTACAACATACAGTGTATAAGGGAAAGACTGTGCTAGGGAGCTGAGTATTTCAAACCTTACTAGCAAGTGGTCTTTATGTGTAGACTTTTTTATGACAGGTTTGAATAATAACCATTTTACAACGGAACCAAACAAATGTTTTTTGTTTTTTTTGTCTGACTTGTTTTTCTTTAATTTACAGGATGGAGCACGCTCTCCTTACTACTGGGTGTATGCCTGAAATTTCTTTGTAAATTGACATTACCCCAGAAAGCCCTTTCACTAAAATCTAGCCGAAATGTATTTTTGTTATAGATTGGTGATGCTCATGCAGGTTTTACAGTACTGTATTTGTATGTTGATTTGAGGGTGGGGTGGGGAGCATGAGCATTGCTCAATACTTCTAGCCCCTTCACCTCACAATAGCCTGGTTTTCAGGCTCTGCAACATTTTTTTTTATCCAAACTAAAAAATAGAGTCTAATATTCTAAGACTAGTCACTGTATCATTCTCGTCTTTGCTCAGGGTTGGGGAAGCTGAGGAAGAAAAGAAGAAGAATTAGTCTACTGGAGGCAGACCCCTTGGAAAGTTTAGTTAAGAAATGTCCAAAAGCCTGTGACAGCATCAATACAATTGACCCTTTCAGAAGACTGTCAAAAGCTGCTCTTGTTGTGAATGGGTGACTTGAGAACTTCCTTTAAATCCATGAGGGAGATGGCAGCCCATGCGCTTGAAGGGCTTAGGTAGCCTTGGGGTTTTGAAAACGGGCGCCATGGACACAGGGGGTAAACTCAAATTAATAACATGATCCTCTTCCATGTTATTATCATCGCCAAGGGAGTTAGTGTTGTATTTGCAAGGCTGGTATGTTTCATATTAGCTTTCGTTTTACATCTGACTCCGTGCTAAGCTTAGCTTGTGTGTTGTTTGGCATGATCTGTGCTGTCACTTTGTTTTGTATTTATTTCTTAAATGCAATCAAGGTCAGCGTCTGAGATTAAATGAATGAGGAATAGGGTTATAAGCTGAAGGTAGCTCACCCAATTATCTCATTGATCTAATCTGTATTTATGAGTATGATATGGGAGTAAGAGAACTAATTCAAAACATTTTTGGATCATATTGATCATTGTATTAATTAATCATCAGATGAACATGCTGTATAATATTATGAAGTATAAACTACAAATGATGAGATATAATTCTAACACGGGATACATCTAATTTTTTTTATTAAAATACATTACAAATTTACATTGATTGTATTTTATTAATCGGTGGTTGTTTGTGGATGTCTGAGTTGGGTATGGAGCTGGATTAATTGGATATGGTGGCCTCTATTAGTGCTCTGCCCCTTTTCCTCTGCTGACATTAGTACAAGTCTATGAGGCACTAGAGATGATGCTTGTTACAAAGGATCTTTTTCTTAAAATGAAATGGGGTTCAATAAACTGAAGTTTGTTAATGATAAAATTAAAAATGCCCATTCAATTTGAAAATAAAATGGGGCTCATAAATCAGAGAGAAAAAAACAATTGGTTTGTCAATTTGAAAGTGAAATACATGTACATGGAGGTAGATAGGTTATTCTTCGGATGACGGACACACTGCCCGAAGCGTCGAGACTGATAATCTCTCTTTCAGATTTTTTTATTTATTTATTTTTTTTTTGTAGAAGAAAGCTTAAATTAGTTGCGAAACTTACTACAACTTCTTCACACTTTGCCTTTCATATATCTTTCTCACTTTCTCTGTACATGTATAGCTACTTTGTGAACAGTTTGTCTATAACTCTCATCATCACCCTCTTCTATTTTCATTTCATCCCATTTATTTTCGGTTTAAAACACCGATTACAAAAGCTAACAAATACTAAAGCTAAAAAAATCCCTCCTCTTTTCACTTTTTTCCTTTCTTCACCCCATAAGTGGGTCAATTATCCAAAATAATACAACCACGTGGTGTCATCAAAAGTTTCATAATTTTTGTTATCGTATTTATAAGTTAAAAAATGAAATGGGTTTTAGTGAAATGAACTTGAAGTTAAACATGATTATGGTGAAGTAGCCAAATTGATTTGGGATTTATGAACCCTATTTCATCTTTAGGAATCAAACCTCTATAAATAAAGAACCTTCAGAATATTGGAACCATCAATATTGAATCACAAGCTGTAACCGCGGCCCAACACTACTGGTAAACAAACAAAAAAACATCCCAAAACGGTAAAAGCTTAGCCCCCTATCTCCCTCTCCCTCCCTCAATCATTTATCCATATTCACCTTTTCTATTTACATTCTAAATCAAAAAAAAAAAAAAAAAAAGGTGAGCTAATTCTGAATTTGGGTACTTTGGTACTGTGAACATTTAATACTTTCGTTGTTTAGGTTTGAACGAAAATCACGATTTATTACTTTAAGTAGGCATAATTCATCTAAAACATACAATCTGGCGAAAGACTCTACTTGTTGTTGAAAAGGGGAGAGTAGGCCTATAAAATGAAGAAAGAACAACGATCGTTCAAATTTAGAATAATTCTGTTCATACTTTTACAGACTAAAATCAGAGGAGAAAGCGATGGCATCGGTAATATGCATTTTGGTGGAGAAACATAACATCGCACCATCCGAAAATAACTCGATTCTTTCTGCCTCCGTTTCATTGTGATGGGTTACACAAATATAATAAAATAATATTTTAGTTCACTTAGTAAAAAAAGACGAAAAACTCTACAGGCTTATATACAGGCATATATCTACAGGCCTATATATTCTTCTATAAGTACCACTTTTTCCTGATGTCATCATCATGGAGAGATACCCCCATGTGTCTGAAATGTTATGCCCCACTGCGATTTCTAATGAAGCGAATCGAGACTTGCTTCACGGTGATGGCGTTTCGCTTTTTGGCAAGAGCTATCTAATTACATCTTTTTGTAATAGCGGCGTAGTTTTCCTTCCTTTGTCTGACAAGTACTATTGTTGAGGATACGCATGACCGACCGCGTCCGCCTGCTCCGTAGACCCCCACGCATATCGGACGACGCGATCTTGCGCTTGGTGGTATCGCTCATTGAGATCGCATCATTTGCAGACGACGCGAAACGCGGATTACGCTACCGCGGAGCTGTTTTGAATCACATTTAAATAACTTTTATTTAGATCTGCTTAATTTTAATTCAAGCATGATGACAACATACGCGACTTCATCCATTTGCTATGGGGCATCTGAAATGATGGGCGCGGACTGAAACATTTTGAAAAGTTTGAGAGGTACTGTTTTTCCGGAGAGGTAGTGATTTGAAATTCTGCCCGCAGCCTGCGTGTTTGCGCAGAGATTTAGACCGAAAGCCATGCCAGACTTGAGGGAGACCACCTCGCTCAGTTGTACTGGTATTGGTACCACGAAGCTCTTCGACTTTTCCGGAGGTGACGCCGGTGTATATTAACTGGACTTCTTGCAATTATGAGGACATTTTCACTGGATATATGGATCTATTAGCGGTATGGATATATTTCTCATTGTGTGTTGTTCAAGTTTGATGGTGAAACATGCAGGACCAAACGTCAACCGTCGAGGGATCTAACCTAATTGATGAAAAACAACTGCCCCTTTCCCTTGCTCAAATTACAGAGTTGAGAAATGGGGTACGGCGGTTTACTGAAAACGAACTCTGGGCCATTTGTAAGGAGTGCTGCGTGGCCTTGCAGTCTGTCCTGAAATTGGATGAAAATGGAAAGGTTGATACTCTGAAGCTGTGTCCTCGAACTGTGATATTCAATCCAGAGGGGAATGTGACACTGTCAAAAACAGGTGGGTTGGTCTCCAGGTTGAGGATGAGGCAAGGAGTGGGGTGGATTGGAGGGGGGGGGGGGGGGGGGGGCGGGGGCTGGAGGAGTGGTTGGGGTAGGAGAATTGGAGGAGGGCTGGAAAAGGATGGAGGCTTGTAGTGAAAGGAGGAATGGAGGAGTAAATGAAAGAGGGGGGAGATACCGTCATCAGTACTCATCAAGGGTTTTGTTAGCCACATGGCCATGAGGATGTGCATGAGGAAAAAGGAAACAATTTTTATTGAGATGAAGAAGAAGATATGTAGTTTCTTTCATACATTTTTATTAATGAATGGAAAACAAGAATGAGGAATATTCAGTGAGTTTAAAGTCAGATGTACCCTGGTAGTGGTATGGGGAGATTGATGAAGATGGAGGGTGTGGGAAATCAAGGTAATAAGATTATTATGCTTAAGACGCTGGCAAATTGAATAAGGTAGGTGGGATACATTTAAAAGATGGAGAAAAGCAAAAGGGGAGCCATGGGAGGTGGGGTGTAGGCCTATTGGGAAATGTAAACAAAAATATAATACAAGTAAATGTAACTTAACTGTTTGTTAAATTTATGGACATGTCGGCCTACATATGTTATACACACTGTAGCACAAAAAAAACAAAGGAATTGGGAAAAGGAAAGGGAAGAAAGGGAAGGACCCACAGTTTTACACCGTGGTATAATTTGTCCAGCTCCTTCCCTTTCTTCCCTTTCCCTTTCCCTATGCCAATTCCTTTGAGCTGTAGTGTACATTTTGAAATAAATTATTTGAAAATGTTTATTTGTGTGTGAGAGAATCAGAAAGTGGGAGAGGATATCACTGAGTATTTACATGTAGATGAGTAACATCTCCAAAACTTATGAATTGAAAGAATATAATTTTTCAATTGGCATCAATAAAGGTGTTGTCTTCATGTTGAGTATTATACTTAATCGATACACTTTATTTTTATGAATGATCTTTTTTCCATTGATTTGGTGTTGTGGTTGTAACATTCTTCATTTATCATTTTGTAGAAATTGTTCATGGGTGTTCATAATGAACATTTTCAAAAGCAACTATTCATCATCAGCCATTTATTCCAAAGGAATAAGTAAATCAAATTTCAAATAAGACTTGTATAATTCATGTGCAGGCTTGGAGAAATTATGAAGTCATAATAAATCAGTTTTATTTTGTATGTGACTGATCCTGTATCTTTATCTCTACTGGATACTGAACATTGCATAGAGATAATGTTAGCATGGGGAACAACATGGAGACTACGCTACAGTAATTTTGAACATAGTATGAGGTACGTGCAGCATATACTGTGCATATAGTACATGTGGGAGACTGGAGTAATTGCCTAAGTAGCTTACCCAGGAAATACCAGACAATGTTGTGCAAGTTCAAGTCCCATTGATCAACTCTTTCCAGTTTGACCACATCCCCAGACTGTATAGTTGAGGGATTAGCTAATCCTTGTATTCTTCAAGGTAAGAGGATTGGGGAGCAACTTGACAGTGCCATTCACAAAATGTGAGTTTCAACTGGCCTTACTAGTAGTCTTCTCAGAATTGCCTGATGTCAAAGAAGACTCAAATCTGATATCAAAGAAGACTCAAACTGAATAGCTGTAGTTGCCTCTGTCAAAACTTATAATTTGCTTCCAGGTTATTTAATTAGTACTACTAGTACAGTATGGAGATAGATATTTCATTTGCAAGGAATCCAAATAAATAGTACTGTTGAGATTCATAAGGAGATTGTAGATAAAGTACTCAATATCCAGTATTCAGTTGACAAAGTAATAACCCGTAAAGGCCCATTCTTGAGGTAGCAGTTACTGAAGAAAAATACATATATTAATTAGTGAATTAAACTTAGAACTTTTACGATAATGACCATGGATTTATTTGCATTTTACATTTTCCTGCCCATATGTGTAGATTGGGGTCACATACCCCTTCCCCCTGCACGTATTGAAAGAAAGCAATGCTGAAGGAGATTGATTTTTAAATCTCGCTGTCTGAGTAGGACTGGAGTTACAATAGGCCAATTGTTTTTGCCTTCAGCACTCTGGCCAGAATCATATTGTTCACTTGTTTCTCATTGACACTGTCAGTGTCACTTGTTCTGTACTGTCAAAAACATGTTGAGCTCTAGGCCATGCTGCAATAATAACACATCCATGCTGGGAAGAAGTGCAGTTGAACATGTCAAGTTTCAAAGTGTAACAATAACTTCACCTTTAACACCACTTGTATTTACACTGAATCTCACAATTTTTTTATACAACAATTGATTGAATGATCTAAGT